>JASDQU010752397.1:4244-29240 GCA_032191745.1 Picea mariana | reverse complement strand
TGGACCTTTCAGATCCTTGCCCCCATCACTCTTTTCATACGTGCTGTGATTTACCTTTTCCTGCAAGTCTGAAAAATATGTGCTGCTCATAACATATGCTGCTGCAACATCAATACATTCGGGATCATGGTTCACCTGTTCTAGCTGAAGATTGGACAACCCTTGCAAATCTGGAAATTGTAAGCTGTCCTCTTCAAACTTTACAGATCTGAAAATGTCACTTACTAATATGTCATTCTGCTCAACATCTTCAAACTTTTCAGAGGGAACAATCTCATCTTCATGACAACATACATCAGTAGATGCATTTGATATGATGTCAAAAGCATCACTAAGGTTATCATGAGGTGAATCAATGATCTCCTGATCATGATGAAGAGTATTTTCTTCAGCTGCATACTCTCCTTGAAGTTCTGATTTCGAAAGATTAAACTCATGACAACACTCAGGAAAAAGAAGATCAGCTGGAAAATGATCCTTACAAAACACATGAAAAGCGGCATGAAAATCTGCTAAAGAACAAACACTTGCATTAGGCAAAGACCGATACCAATCACGGGCAATCCCTTCTAATGAAAAACAGAAGAGCCGGATCTGAACATCCTCATGCACTACCTGCAACCGATGCATGTAATCATGAAAGTACATCAAATGTTCAGCTGGCACTTCCCACTCTTCTCCTCAAAATCTAGGAAGACTGTTCTCCCATTCATCTCTAGCAGGTACTTGATTAGGGAAACCAACAATATTTGAAAAATCATAGAATGCATACCTCTTGGCTAAGATTATGTTCATGTCATACCAGTGGAGTCACCAACAATTTTCTGAACAATGGAGTCACCATTGAATTCATCCTCATGGAGTCGCCAGATAGATGATTACAACCAAATGATGTCCAGGCTTTGTCTATCATCAAAGATGGATCTATGTCGTCTCCCAGGGAAGCTGAGCTTCGATCTCCTCTCCCCGGCAACGGCGCCAATTTGTTATCACTCCAAGAAACCCTCTGTGGTTGTAGACCAGAGGTGCTTGGTAACTTAAGAAATGAATGTTTTTTGTATTTTGTGAATGTGGATCAATGGGACAACTCAATATAGCTTATGGCATTCAAACATAAAAATGATAAACAAATAGACAGTGCTCTCAAAAGTTGATTAATAAGCAGGCAGCTTTAAAGTGGGTGGAGAATAAATTGTAACTAAACCAGTGCAAAGCAGGGTTCAAGAGACAATCAAAGAATTATTATCAGGTTATGAGCTGAACAATGGGATGACAACCATTCAAAGCTTGACAACACAGATAAAAATATAGAAGAAGGGTGGAAAACTGATAATCAAAGTCGAAAGAAACCTGTGATCTGTATTAACATATAAGTCTGAGTACAATAGCTAATCTTCTATCCAAAATCGAACCCTCTATCAAACTGAGTTCCTAGGATTTATAGCCTTTACAAACAGTTTTCAGATCCTCAAAACATGGATCAAATCAACTAAAAATAGTAAGTAAAAATCTGTTGCAAAAGAAGTGGGATACTTCCTCAAAAGGAGGTCAATCCCTGATTTTCCTCTGTTGACTGTTGATGCAGTGTAGAACAGCCTTCCAAGGCTAGATGATAATTCTCAAATGGAAACCAATTCGAATTTTCTGATGTGGCAAAGTATCCTTCCTTTCTGTTCAACATAAATTGACCATAGACCTTTGAAATAACCCCTTTTTCTATCATATGTCAAAAATAACTGCTGAACTAGATCTGCTAATTCATTAGACATGCATTGGGAAAGGTTCCAAATATTTTCATATCTAAAATCTGTGATCTATGTAAAAACTCATCAATTCTGGTCATACACAGACTTTTGGTGGTTGCTTGGAACAGTTTCTGGGTGAGTTAACCACCGAAAGTCAGAATTTTCAGAAAAAACTGCCTTTGTGAAAAATCAATTTTCTCAACCGTGGAATGTCCGTTTCGCACGTTCAAATGGTCGATCGACATCTACAGATCATAAGCTTTCCAATGATGCAATCAGATTTGTATTTGGAGTTAGGGAAGCTAGTAAAAATTTCCCTACAAGATTAGGCATATTTCCTTCAAAAAAGCCGGTGCGTTTTTGAGAGTTAACAGGTTGTGCAGTTGCAAGACATGGAGGTAAATGTAGACTTCATGGGATCTCGGTTTGGCATACTTGCAATTATATAATGAATGTATAGTTATCTAAAAGTAACTCTGTAAAAGTTTGAAAACCTATTTAAAGATGGGTGCCTCTGATGAAGATGAGGAGTTGATTCTCTGAAAATTTCAAGAAATTCATGAAAAGAAGGTTCGTGGAAAGAGGGTTATCCTAGAAAGATGGAGCAACCAGTGAGGCAAACTGGACAAGCAGGGTTTTCTTCAATGTAAGAGGGAGCCAGTTGACTCATGCAGAAAGACAGACATGGAGGGAAAGACCTTCCAACATGATGTTAAGGAGAGACATTGTCAAACATGATGCTCAGAGAAAAAAAGTCTATAGGAGAAGTATACCTCCATGACAGATCATACCAGATATCAAAGAAAGTTCCAGTGATCGTGGATACAACTAGTCATACCCACTGTAGCACATCTATGGTGATAGACCCAATGGAGGTGGCAGGCATAGTATGAGTCCCAAAGAGATCAGTTGCAGAGCTCCAGATGGAGCAGTTGTAGAGAGAGTGGAGGAGATACTCTCAGTACATGCAGATCCACTTCCAGAGGAGCTAGTCCCAAATTGGTTATTCTTGGGATGATCCATTGTTCTTGTCAGGATATTGAGTATTCCCCAAGGGTTTGAAGGTGTGGCAGAGGCTAGGAAAGAAATTCCTTTGACAGAGGAAGTACATAGTTGCGATCTTGCAGATATATGGAATAATGGACTATAGGTCCATGGCCACACCCATGATATCCAATTTGAAGAAGTTGAATGAAGAAACTTCAAACTCAAATTTGGTGGACCCTATGATTTATAAACAACTAGTTGGGTCCCTGATGTACCTGGTGAACACCAAGCCAAATATATGTTTTATGAGTTCCTTGAGACAATTCATGAGTGAATCAAGGAAATTGCACTAGGTTGCTACAAAAAATGTGTTGAGGTACCTACGTGGTATAGTTGGGTATGGACTCATATACTTCTCAAGTGGAGAAGTAATGCTACATGGATATACAGACTCTGATTAGGCAAAGAGTGCGGATGACAGAAAGAATACCTGTAGTACCTGTTTTAGTTTGGGCTCAACCATGATATCTTGGATTAGCAAGAAAAAAAAGTATGTCGCACTCAACACTGCAGAGGAAGAGTACATTCCAACATGTGAACGAAAGCAATATGGCTCCGTAAGTTGATTTCTAGACTGTTTGATCAGGTTATGGATTCGACCGTGATATTTCGTGACAATCAAAGCTATGTGAAGCTTTCAGAGAACCTGATGTTCCATGACAAGTCGAAGCACATTGAGATGAAGTATTATTACATCCATGATCGAGTCAAGAAGGGAAAAGTAAAACTTTAGTATATCTCCACCGATGAGCAGATAACAGATATTCTGACGAAGCACTTGTCCAAAGGGAATTTTGTGTACTTCAGGGACAAGTTGGGACTTGTGGAGATTGCTCCTTTGGTTGAGAGGGAGTGTTGATATGCATCATGCTAGTACAACTTAGATATGATGCTTTAACATCATACCAATACAACTTATATATGATACAAATGTCTTGAGACACATCATGCTAGTACAACTTAGATATGATGCATTAGCATCATGCTAGTACAACTTAGAGATGATGCATATGCATGAGTCACATCATGCTAGTACAACTTAGATACGATGCAGTAGCATCATGCTAGTACAACTTAGAGATGATGCAGATGACTCACATCATGCCAATACAACTTAGAGATGGCGCATTGACACCATGCTAGTACAACTTAGAGTTGATGCAGAGGAACTAATTTACATCATGCCAATACAACTTAGATATGATGCATTTGCATCCTACTAGTATGGCTTAGAGATGATGTAGATGATACTCCACATCATTCTAGTACAACTTAGAGATGATGTAGATGATACTCCACATCATGCTGGTATGACTTAGATATGATGCATTAGCATCATGATAGTACAAATTAGATATTATGCATATTCTTGAGTCGCATTATGCTAGTACAACTTAGATATGATGCAGTAGCATCATGATAGTACAACGTATAGATGATGCAGATGACTCACATCATGCCTATATTACTTAGATAGAGTGTGGCTCAGATAGTCACGTGACACTTCGTCGAGTGTGTGACAACTACAGGATACATGTGTAGTCATGAGACTATGGCGGAGACTGTGTGTCTCTGGACAACAGTTGTATGCCACTACAATGGTTGTGTACCATTGGCAGAGACTGTGTGTCTCTGTACAATAGTTGTATGATACTACAGTGGTTGTGTACCACTGGCAGAGACTGTGTGTCTCTAGATAGTAGCTGTATGCTACTACAATGGTTGTGTACCATTGGCAGAGACTTTGTGTCTCTGAACAATAGTTGTATGCTACTACAATGGTTGTGTACCACTAACGGAGATTGTGTGTCTTTGGACAATAGCTTTGTGCTACTACAGTGGTTGTGTACCATTGTCAATGACTGTGTGTCACTGGACAATAGTTGTGTGCTACTAGTAGTGGTTATGTACCACTAGACAATATTTGTGTACTACTATGGATCAAAACAATCATGTTCTATTGGATGGCATTGTAGTAGTGTGCTACTAGCTAATTGTCATGGAGATTAACAGATCACTTGGAGTAGTTGTGTGTTGCTTGATCACAGAGACTATGACAGATGCTTCAAGCTATCGATGACATGGTAGTAGTTGTGTGCTACTAGTTGATTGCAAAGCAGTCAATGGACTACTAGATGAAGATATAATGAAAATATACCTCCCTAATTAAGAGGGAGCGTTGATGTTTGAGGTAGCATCATGAGACATTCTCCCCGGAGGGTCCTGTATGAACTAGTAGGAGGGAATGTGGACTTCATCCTGATGTGCCTCAGATGGTTAGATGAAGGAACCGAGACATTGGTTTCATGAGGAAACCTCTACGTGTCAAATATGGTTCAAAATGACTTAGCTTGATCAACCCCATGGGACTGGCCACCCCTTGTAGGATGAGCTAGATCAAGTTTGTGGATACCATCTACATGACGTGTATAAACATAGGTGAATCTCCCTAGTAAGTATCATGCATACCTTCTCCTAAATTGGGCTGTAGACCAATGGGACAAGATAAATTTATCATAAAGGGTGTACTTGTGATAAATGGGCCCAGGGGTAGTCCTTCCTTGATCATGCCAAGGAATAATATGGACTCGAAGTGCTCGAAGATGCATACCCAGAGTGAGCCTGATCTCAGACAGAGTCAACTGGTTCAGAGGGAGACCCACATAGGGAGTTTCCTCTCAGTTAAGGTGGGAGAGAGACATCTCCCAAGACCGACAGACAAGTGTCATGAGTCTAGAATGAAGTTTGTATACTTCAAAGACAAGCTTTGAAATGATGAAGAATGTCTCCCTCATTGAGAGGGAATGTTGATGTTTTGACAACATCGGGAAGACATTCTCTTATATCATATGGCAGGTTGCTCCTGATGTTGTAGATGTTATGAATACCTCCCTAGTTAAGAGGGAGTGTTGAAATTGTAACTATGGTCGGTATTCATAATGTGAAAAGTAAAAAGTAAAAAGTAGTTTAGTATAAATATATATATAATAAATAAGTAGTTATTTATTATCCAAGGGATACATCCTTTCATGGATGGTCACCATATGTTCTATATATAGGAAACAATCATCATTGTAATAACATCATTTGAATATACAATATCATCTCATTTAGAAAAATCAACACGATGCATGTAAAAAAGAAACCATTTTTAAATAATTTTTTTTTTTTAAATTTTTTGGGTTGTACTGAAACTAATTTGGATTTCATCATGCAAATATTGGACCGTCTAGACTGTATGGAACCTCACCAATCCAGAGGCGGGGCAAGATAGGTGCTATAGTTTCTCAGAACCGAGAGGTAGCAGAGGAGCTCAAGGAGATTGAGCATAACCTCGAGGGACTAACTATGGGCATTCCAGACACTCAAATTGATGACCTTCCACATTAGTACCAACGACACACTTTGGGGGTGTTTGGACGTAAATCTCATCTGCTCCGTCGAGTCGCTCAGGCAGTAGTATGCTACCGTGAGCATCATGATTAGGACCTCTTTTATTCATTTTTTACGTCGACATGTATTTGATATGAAATCCATAGGCTTGGTGTTGTCTCAAAACATTTTGTAAACTTTTTATAAACTTTAATATAAAATGATTTCTATTTCTGTTCTATTGGGTGCAGAGTATGTAATTTTTATCAATGTTGCAAATGTCTATATAGTACATAATTATCCAAAGCATTTGTCAATGTATTTAGATTTCTTGGAATGTGTTGATACTCCAAATAGTCAAACTCTCTTTCCAAGAGATGAACCCTTAAATATACTCGTAATAGAGTAGGACTTCTGATATAATTAATGTTACTTAATCGCAGTACTACAGGTTGAGAGTCAAGTCAGACAACCAAACGGTGAATACCAAGTAAAATGGATTCAATCAATAGTTCAATGACTGCACTATATTTTGCTATATTGTTAGTCGCACGACCAAGGCATACACCATGTAGACTAATCAACTCATCAGTAGGCATATAGATCGCCCAAGCAACATATGCAAGGTTCTGAGTACTACAGATAACACCATCAACAAAGCCAACATAAGGTAAAGGGGACATCAACATCTACAAACAAAGCACAATGCAATATAAGCAATAGGCAGAAATCGTTGAAAAAAGTGATAAAAACACACCAAAACATGGTACAATATATACAAAGCACGTATGTAGAATAATTCTAAGCATAGTACTTTTTCAAGTAAATCCCATTCTGAGGCTCACCCAAAGGAATCCCATCACAATCCACTAAATCATAGGAAC
This sequence comes from Picea mariana, assembly GCA_032191745.1. Lineage (NCBI taxonomy): Eukaryota > Viridiplantae > Streptophyta > Pinopsida > Pinales > Pinaceae > Picea > Picea mariana. Next base: position 22,192 of record JASDQU010752397.1, on the reverse strand, counting down.
CTTTCTCTAATACTCATTTAATGATATAAGGGTTGTGCCACATGGACTCAAATTTACCTGCCCCCAATATTTCTCTATCTTGATCATATAGGAGGACCAAGTCACCTTCAAAAAACAAACAAGGTCTAACAATTTTATCATTTTGATCTTTGACATGTTTCTTGTGGGTTTCATTAGCTAGGGAAGTGTCACGATGAGTTTCATCTAATCATGTTAAGTATAAAAGACGTTCTTCCTTGGCGGTGGTATCAGGGAGTAATTCGACGACTAGTTTCAAAGATGGAATTTCGCATTCAATAGGCAACACAACCTCTAAACCATATACCAGTTGGAATGGCATAAAACTTGTGGCTGTTTTGACTGAGTTTCGATATTCCCATAATGTCGAAAAAATCATCGTGTGCCAATTCGATTGATCAATCCCTATCATTCTACGAAGCATTGTTGTCAAAACTTTGTTTACAACTTCGACTTGGCCATTGGACTGCAGATAATAGGGAGTTGAGTTTTCATGCCGTAAACCCAACTTGTTGGTCAATTCCAACATCATATAGTTCCGAAAATGAGTGCGATGATCGGTGACAATGGCTTGGGGCACACCGAATCAAGCAATAATGTGATTAAAAACAAAAAGGGCTGCAATTTTCCCGGTGTTATTGAATGTAGGCATCACCTCGGCCCACTTACTGAAACACTCCATGGTGACAATAATATACCCATTCCCCTCGACTGAGTGAGGGTTACATGTCATGAAATCAATTCCCCATTTGGAAAATGGACTAGTGGAAACTACAGGGTGAAGAGGAGCAGGAGGTGCAGAGAGATTACGATTGTAAATCTGGCACGCATGACATTTTTGGACGGAAATGATGCAATCTTTAAACAATGAAGGACAAAAATATTCGGCCCTTAGAATTTTTTGGGTAGTGGTATACCCAGACATATGACCACCACATGCTCCATCATGGAAATCATTAAGCGCTCTCTCGACTTCTTTGTGTGTCAAACACCGTCGAAAAATGGAATCGACACCAGGACGATAAAGAGTATCACTAACAATTATGTATTGTCAAGCTTGGCATCAAATGCGACGACGTTCAATACTAGACAAATTAGGCCAATAGGTCTAAGTTTGGATATAAATTATAATATATTTGCACCGCAAATCAAAGGAGCTGAACAAAAAAAGGGATTAATCAGGAATCGTCTCTTCATCCAGGCCTTCTGTTTCAATGGAGGGAAGGTCACAGATCAACTCAACAAAAAACAAATATTTCTTAGATTTGGATTTTTGGAATTCCAAATCAAACTCTTGTAGAATGAAAATCCATTTAGAGTTTTTCTGCCCAACACTTGTCTAGTTAGAATGTGTTGCATGGGAGTACAATTGGAAATAATAGTGTTTTTTCACAGTAAAATGTAGTGACGGAAACGTTGAACAAGGTGAACATCAACCAAAGCCAATTTCTCCACATGTGAATATTTAATTTTGGTAGGGGAAATACTCCTACTTAAATAGTAAATCACATGTTCATCGTGCAATTCGTCCTCTTGAACCAACACTATACCAATGGTACTATCAGAAGCAAAAAGGTATAAGAAGTAATCTCGACTATAATTCGGGGGATGTAACAATGACATATTAGTCAATGCGTGCTTTAAAGCATAAAATGCCTTTTGAGCGATGTCATCCCAAGCAAAGGGAACCACTTTCTTAAGAAGTAGGATAAAACCCTTGGTGAGTTCTGCATAATTTTGAACAAATCAACGTAAACAATTTGCCTTCCCTTGCAAACTTTGGAGTTGGCATAGTGTCGAAGGAGGAGGTAAGCTCAAAATGGCCTCGATATTCAAGGGATCAACATGGATCCCATACTTGGATATGATGAAACCTAAGAGACGTCTCAATTCCACACAAAATACAAATTTATGTGGATTTAAGCGAATATTGTAATGTCGACATCTAAGGAAAATAACTCGTAGATGTCGCAGATGATCTTGACGTCGCATGGAATGTGTAGGTAAGTCATCAAGATATGGTTGCAAAATATGCTTAATATCGTGAAATGCGTAAGGCATAGTTCATTGAAAAGTAGCGCCAACATTCTTGAGTCCAAAAGGGATTTTTTTATAGGCAAAGGTACCCAAGGAGGTAATAACGACTTAGTAAACCAATGCGCTAACAATTGGTCTGGTATACTGGCTTTAATCAATCAACGTCGTCACATCCATTCATGGATATGGTCAGAAATATGAGTCGACGTCAACTGCCGTAATGAGGTTAAGAGTTCGGTTCCAGTTTCATAACGAATTGGTAGTTGGAAGTGAGTTAAAAATGCTATGGCCAACAAATTAAAGTCTTGAAACATTTCGCACTATAATTCTATGTACCACTTAGCATCACTTCCCGTAAGAGTGCGCTGGAAAAGACATAACTGGATAGAATCATCATTCAGAGAATTCGAAGAACACCATAAATGATAAGTCATAACGTGATTTGATGGGTCTTCACTGGGTTTTCCATCTAAATTTGGAATATCACTTGGTAACTCTGCAGGGATAGGCGACCAAAAACGAGAATGATAAATAGGATCATTCGTGAGCTGCGATAAGTCGAGTAACTCTAATGTTGCCAAGAATGGTAACTGTCGATTAAATGAAGGTTGTTGATATGTGGGATATTGGTAAGCAATGTAAGGATTAGATCTAGGAGGATTAACTCCAGAAGGTTTTCCCATAGGTGTTTGAGCACCAACAACATAAGTTAGTGGATCATATGCTTGAAAAGGCTAGCATGGAAGCATCTGACCTCCAACAACTCCATCGACTTGAGGTGTATTTGAAGGGGTACCGACCATTCCGAGGAACGAAACACCTCTAAATATTTGACTACCACTAGGTGGTGTAGATCCTACTTGAGATGGTTCTCTGGTGGGAGTTCCAATAGGAGGTTGTTGATCAATAGGAGTGTAAGTGCCAAAAAGAGATTGATGTCCAAAAGGTGTGTAAATTCCAAAAGGAGGAATTTATCCAAAAGGAGGAATTTGGATTATGGAGGATGATCCCCTAGTAAAATGAGGTTTCCCCCCAGGAAACTGAGGTTTCCCCCTAGAAAACTGAGTTTTCCCTCGAGGAAACTGAGGTTTCCCCCCAAGAAAAGATTGTTCTCCGAGAGGTTGGCCTCCATTAGGCACTGATCCTACAGAGGGTTGAACGATAATCAAAGGCACACATGGTCCTATAGACGATTGAATATCGGTTAAAGACATAGATGGTCCTACAGATGGTTGAGTTTGAACACTTGTTCCACTCGTCAAACTAGGTTGTTGAGAAGAACCAGGAACAACATAAGTTTGTGAGGTTTGTATCATACTTGGGATAAACGAACTAGATGAATGAGGCATACTAGTTGTCCAAGGAGGGTAATGAAAAAGTGAGGCATTGGTAGAGGCTCCAGAAAATTTTTCGCTGAGATATTGATACCCAGGTGGTACGAAAGGTCCACCAAATTTATGAGTTACACTAGGTGTACTAGAGTTAACAGAACTACTAGCTACGCCCCCAAACAAGGAGGGAACACCGACAATAAGAGGTGAGGTTTGCATTGGAAAAATTCTAGAGGTAGATTCAATTGATGTCAATTGATCCATGGTTATCCTGGTGAAAAAAGACAATGGTGTATGCAATAATGGAGTTCAACTATAAAAAATCAAAGATTGGTACCAAGCGTTGTCTTGCCATGGAGATACAATGGGTGTAGGTAATTGAATAAGAAGAGGTCCTTCTAAATCAATTATAGGTGGATTAAAATGTATACAATACTCTTCCGAGATATATTCTACAGTAATGATACCAACCTCTAAAGAGATAGACTCATTAGAGCTAACCTATATAGGAGTTAATTCCAAACTGTTTGAAATCATAGAATTATGAGGAGTTATATGTGATGAAATAGATATGGAACTTGGTAAAGGGAACTCTTTCCGAGGAATAGAAAGTGAAGGTGTTGAAACTAAACTCAGTGAAAGTGGAAAAGTCTCAAGTATTTCAAGTTTAAGAAGCTCAGGTTCAACAAGTTCAAGAACAACAAGTTCAAGAACAACAAGTTCTAGATCAACAATTTCTCTGCTTTCAATCTCAGGTTCCTCAAGTTCCAAAGTTTCATTTTGTACTACCTCATATTATTATACCGTTTCAAGTTGTTCTATATGTTCAGGTGCTATAGGGTCAGGTTGTGGAATCTCAAGGTCCAAAAGTTTAGGTTGTGATTCTTCTGGTAGTTCAGGGGGTAAACCCTTTATTCTATGAGAACGATAGAGATTTTCTGCCACTGTAAATTTTATTACCAATTACCAATTATACCTATGGCCTACTAATGAAAACAAATAGCACTCAATAAAAAATACAGGAAGTAACCATACAAACAAAATATCTTCTCACAATAACACACTAGTTGGTGATGAAATCCAAAATTGTGAAATTGATATGAGAAGGAGTTGGGATATAGGAGGTGGAACAGTTACGTTGGCTACTTGATTAACAGAGTTATGCCTTGGTGCAAGTTCCCTCATGAAAAAACCGTGTGATAACCTTCAAGGAGTTCGAGTGAGTCTGACCAATGTCTACCCAAGGTAAAGTGAAGACTTTCCCCTCCACCGTCACCTTGTGTATAAGCCATAAAGATTATGGCCACTAAGGTTACCACTTACAACAACAGAGCCTGGGGAAACAATGGACAATTGTGTATACATGCAAGGGGAGGGAAAAAACCCGGGATGCCCTTGAGAGGTGCCTCTGACCGAGGTTTGTCCCTCCCAAGTGATCCCCAAGTGTCTAAAGACATCGTTTGTAATACATGCAGACCGATCCACCAAAACCAACAAAGCGGGGTTAGTTACTCCGCTGGTCATAATGTGACCTCGTAATTAAACCTTGTGTGAGGAGGGCTGCCCGAGACAAAGATGTGACAAATGGATTTCTCTCCCTATTGTAAGATCCTACGTTTGTTTAATATCTTTGGAGAGTTTTCCTCACCACTTATTCCAAATCTCTATACTTAAGCTAATGTAAGTGTGCAAAGCCCGAGAAAGAGAACTTTCTAGATGGATTTTATTAATGCTTGATTATTAGGCTGTTGTTTACTCAAAAGGGAAATGGTGTGGATAAGATGATATTTTGATTGATTCGAAAAAATGCAAGGAAATGAAAATGCGATATTTCACTTCGATGAGCGCTATATTATGAGAAGGAGAAAACTTTTATCTTTTAAATTCTAGATGCACAATGCCCCAAAATTTCATAAAAAACCAAGATGCCTCCCCATTAATGCAATGCAGGAATACAAAACTTTTGAATTCAAAGACACAACTAGATAAATCTATGTAGCAATATATATCCCCGAAAAACAAAAGTAATTCAAGCAACATGTATTTTTTAGTTTTTGCAAAATGAAGTACTTAATTAAAAAGAAAAACTCTCTTTTAACTAAATATTTCAAAGCAAAAGACTTTGAGAAAAAAAAATTAGGAGTTAAACTGAAAGACACTTGAAGACAAGGCTAAGATATTATACCTCTTTCAGAAACAAGCAAGCATTGCTAAAAACAAAGTCGAAAATAATGGAAAATCATAATAATTGAAACAATGGTGAAAAATAAGCTCTAAAACTGTTGAGAAGACTATCAAGCAAACCTAAAACTCACAACAAAATTCAGATCTGGGATTTGGGAAGGAAATAATCAAATGAAATTTGTTGTTTCAAGCAGTGTCACAGGCTAGTGTGGAACACAATGCGACAACCAAGAGTGTCGCAGGATGCTGACTAAAACAATATGACAATGTTGCTCTGTATATCAAAGATAGGGTGTGAAATGCAATAAAACTTGGAAAAAACAAAAAGTTATGAAAAATTTTCAGTGAATTCCAAGGCCTACTAATGAAACAATGTTAGGTGCTGACTCAAAAAATTAAAACAAGACAAGTAAGCAAGACCAAGAGAATAAATCCGAAGGATTGTTCCCCAGTGGAGTCGCCAATTTTGTTTACGGAGAAATCGGTCTATGCAGACACAAATTGATCTCCCTAGACTTGGAAACCAAGACTATAACTAAACATGACAAAACATATAACTTTCCCTAGGTTTATGCAATAAAAAATACTATCTAGCAAGAGCTCACACCTTTTAATCGACGGTTCTCCTTGCTAGTTGTAGTTTCTAGCTTTGTCATGAGACTTGTGAATGATAACCTTTAAGAAGATGCAAGCCAAAAAGAGTGAAAGAAAAAATAGTATATTTTGATGAAACCTATGCAAATGATCATGGAGAAATGCAACAAAGATAATCAAACATTAACAACCTTTGTGGGAAAGAAACTATATTGCTGTATTAACAATAATGAAAGAGATTACAACCAGAGCCTTGATATTGTGAAACTCCTTCCAACAAGTTCATTTCTCCAATACCCACAATGCATCCATAAGATCCATTACCATCAACTGACTACTTTATCTTAGATTGAATCCCTCAAAGCCAAAGAAGTGATAACAATCTTCTAATCACAAACCATAAGCAAAAAACTATGAACCATTATTATCCATTAACTATTAGCCTTTCCTTATGAGAGAAGGTCCCTTTTATAGATTGAAAAGGAGGTTAAGATGAGAGGTTAGGATCTCCCCAAATTAGGAGTACGAGTGAGATCCAAACCAATCGGAGGACACCTCATATCAAAAGCTTCTCTTCTAGAAACTTCACTAATTTCATCTTTTTCTCCTCTTTTAGACACCGTCGCACCCTGCAGTGGTGCACACCGAGACACTGTCACACCCTACAGTGGCGCAAAATGCGACAATTAAGGGTGTCACTTGCTGCAATGGTGCAACATGCGACAATTAAGGGTGTCACATGCTGCAATGGTGCAACGTGTGACACTCTCTTGAAATAAGGATTTAATGACCCTTTTTCCTTCTTCCAAAGAAATGTTCTTCTTCAACAATCAAGGATTTTATGCTTTGGATGATAGAGGGTAAGTGAACATCACCAGTTGCGACAAAATATTGTGTAACACAAGGACATGGCCATGACCATGCCAAAGAATGAAGAAGAAGCCATTCAAAAGGCACAACATTATGAACTTATATATGCTTGGTTAGGGTATTTGTACATCATTCTTCTCGATGTTCCTCACTCTTTCTTAGGTGATTTATTCGCACCCGGGGAATCCATGTGGACAATGGTGTTATAGGGTCTATGTTGCAAACAAATCCGTACCCCCACCTCCCTAGACATAGTGAGTATGGTACCTCATATGTGTTGTTTATTGTAGCTTCGAGAGGTATTCCCATAAGAGGCCAAGGTGTCAGGCATGTGGGAATCTTCATTGGCACCAAATTAGCCTTTCGTTGCAATGAAATCAACCTATAAATGAGGTTAGGGCCTCATCGAAAATTTGATGGGCATTGTAGGCTTGTGATGGGATGTCACACCCACAAAGAGAAATAAAATATTCTAATTAATTGTTGAGTATAAAAGGAGTTCCTAAACTCACTCATTGGACTTGTATATAAAGGAAAGAGGTCATTGTGACATTTGCACATTCGTGGCAAGGATGGGGTTATCATAAGTGAGTCTTCACTTGTGCTAGGTGGCTTGGTGATTTCAACAAAGGGGAATTTTGCAATGCTGTCAAATCTGGCGTAGAAGAGAGGAAGTCGCAGAGCGCGAGTTGTATGGAGGCGTCCGTACAAGTTTTCTGTACCTGTACGTGGATTGTAGTGGGCACAATCATGTATGTACATAGATTGCAGGAAGGTGAATTGCGTATACATGGGTTGTAGTGGGAAGAGTCGTGTATGTATGCGGGTTGCAATAAAGGTGAATCGCGTACATCTATAGAAATTTTCTGGGCAAGAGCAAGTTTGTACATGCTAACATCAGTAGCAATGTAGGTGACATCGGTAGGCCGTATAAGTGGTCTGCAACATATTTGTGGGAAAAAGACATTTCGGGGGTTTGTTGAGGTTTGGTTTTCTAATTTTATGTTTATTGGAGGACAAGGCTGTCCTCATATTTTGGTGAAATTGTATTGGTTGGGAGGGCTGGTTTTTCCCTCATAATTTCTGAAGTTAACAAGGTTACAAAACTGAAATTTGTGTCTCATGTGTATTGATGATTCATCTATGATTTTGTTGTTTCCACCACATGTAATTTCAGTGAATAATTTTCACTGTAAAATTGTTCAATGATAACATCTAGGGTTTTATTATTAGCTCACTAGGAAACAATTTTAATATCTAAAAATTAGTCACGTAGAGTTGCATGTGAAAATTGACATGGTTTCAGAGCTTGAGATTTGAAGAGAAGGGGATCATCTTGAGACACATTTTTGGCTACAACACTAGAAGAGTTTTGTTCGTGTTCTTGTTCTTGTTCCGGGCAGGTCAAAATGGTGAAAAAATTGAAGCTTCATGAGAGGTTGGAAGGGGAAACCAACTTCCGTGCATGGAAGGCTAGGTTTTTCCTTTTATTGGAAGAACATGACCTCAAGGAGTATGTTGAGGATGTGGTTGTAGTTCTTACTGATTTGCAGGAATTGACAGCTCACAAGAAGAAGGAAGTGAAGGCCAAGCGGGTGTTGCTAGAGTCCGTGAAGGATCACTTGATTCCTCACATTGCTGAGAAGACATCTGCCAAGGAGATGTATGATGCTCTGGTAGGTCTATACCAGAATGGGAATACTGACAGGAAGTTTCATTTGAAGCACCAACTTTAAGTTGTCAAGATGTCCAGCGAGGACATGGTTGTGAACTATATTATGAAGATTACATAGATTTGAGATTAACTTGTGGCCATTGATAATAAGGTGGAGGATGTTGAGTTGATGAATTTAGCGTTGAGAGGTCTACACAGATCTTGGGAACCATTTGATCACGGGATATGTGCATGAGAGAAGTTACCAGACTTTGACAGACTATGGAATGATTGTATTCAAGAGGAGACTCGGTTAGTGTCTAGGGATGATATGTGTGGTGTTGATGCTAAGGGACTAGAAAGTTCCCAACACCAACATCTCAGCCTCTTGGTTGACTAAACCAAGAAGAGGCAAGAATGGTCACCCTAGTTTATAGCTTAAAAATAAAACATTAAACCATAACTAAAGAGTAAGAGCCTAAACATAATGATTGTTTATGATTTTTTAAATATTTGATTTTTATTTGTTAATTTAATACTAATGCCAATTAACTAAAGTGCAAAGCTTAAAAGAGAGTTAAAATAACCTAAATTAAAGGTTGAGTCTTATAAAACCCTAAAATTGTTTGTAATGAAACTCTTATTTCTTTTTAAAATATATTATCCATAAATAATTTGAGGAAATAAAAGTTAAACCTACAAATTAAAAGAAAAAAAAAAAAATTATATACACATGAATATTGTTTTGTATTTTTGATTTTGTATAAATATAATTGTTAGTAAACAATTAAAATAAAAGCATTTGGGAACAAAATTGTTGTAAACAAAAATATAACTAATGTGTTGATAATAAAAAATGTCAAACATATTATAATAAGTCTTTTCTTGTTTTAATGTTAAAGTTAGTGAAATGAATGTTATTTTTTGTGTTTTTTTTTAAATGTTATAGTTATTTAAAAAAAAAATTAAATTGATAAAAAGAAAATAAATAAAAGATTATATACATAAAAAATAACAAGGTTCATGGGATTTGCATTTTTTATATTTTTAAATGTAGCTTTAAAAGAAAAGGTAAAGAAATGAAACTTAAATAGAAAAAGAAAACGACCCCTAAAAAGTAAGAAGTAATTCTTTTATTAAAGTGAAACCCCAAACATTTTTATATATTTGATGAAACTTTCAAGTTTTTGGACTCTTTAATTATCCACAATCGTATCATACAATGAATAATCAAGTACAAAAGCAGTGAAAGAAGAGAAATCAAGTTGGATTTTTAATAAAGCAATGCTGGTGAAACTCAAGGCATCCATCTGCACAAGAGCAACTGATTAATGTTGAAGAATCATAGCAACTAATTAATGTTTAAGAATGAGACTAAAAATACAACACAATTAAAAAAATAAACACATTAGCTCAGATATACAATCCAAACTTGGCCCTTCTTTGCTCCCTTCTACTACTTACAAGACACTCCGTGCTATCAACAATTTCATCAACCTCTATAAAGAAAAATAATGACATATGAATGTATGAGAAAAAACATTAACCTCACAATGCTCCAAGCATACCTCTCTCAAAGTTTTTCCACTCTTTAGCCCACTGTGCGTCGACCTTTTTACCTTGTTGGGTGAATGGTTGGAACCATTTAATGAACTAAAGCCCAAAACGAGATGGAACCGCTTTGACTGTTCCCATAAAATGTAAAAATCTTGTTATTACTCGTCCACTGTGTCTATTTTCGTTTGTATAAAAGAGATTAGTTGCCCGCTCTAACAAACGTTCGATGTTCTCAATCATATATGTCTTCAGAAAAGATCAGAAGCAGTAGTTGAGATTTCAATTTCTATCTGTGAATTTCCACGAGGTATGGTTCTTTTATAAGTCTGGCTTCCAAAATTGCATCATGGTTTAATGATGAAAAAGAATGGATATATACACCAATGTGTTTCCAAAATTGTATTATTCACCGTCACGTTCTGATGTCAAACCAACAACAAATGTTTATGCAGCTCATGTTTATCTTGCATTTTCGATCTGTGACCTAGTTGTTCTATACCTTCATTGTTAATCCCTGAATCCTCCTCTTTTCTTTCATTCTGTAAGCCAACCGTGATGCCTTAAGTGTCTTAACTCGAGCATATTTACCCAAAGAAGCATAACGTTTTTGTAATCCAGTTGTAGATCATAAAAGACTATTTGTCGCTGGTCTTGTAATCAATGTAATTCATAAAATGGTTTTAGAACAACATTAAGCTTTGAATCTACATGGCTGATGATTCTTCTGAATTGTGACATCCATGTTGGAAACATGTCAACGAATAATTATGTGATCTATTCATGATCAGTCTGTGTAACTGAGTGATAGATGTTATATATAGGAGTATACCCATAGAGGTGTGAGTGAAATGTGTAGTGAGTGTGTGAGAGCAAGACTCAATACTGAGGTGTTATGTGTATGAGAGGAGAGGATGGTTGTATGTCAGGGTTGGCTATTGTAATTCTCCCTTGAATAACAGAATATCGATTATCATTGCCAGTGATTTTTTCTCTCATTAAGTTTCCACATAAATCACTGTATCAAATTGTGGTTTATTGTTCTTAGTTTAATGTGTACTTGTTCTTGATTTTATGCTATGTTTTGCTTCCGCTAACCAACAAGTAGTATCAGAGCTCCAGATAAAGAAGCCATTACATGAATGAGCAAAATCTGCAAGAACTATTGCTGTGAAAGAGGACATATCTGGTGAGCGATTTCTGTGAAAGAGGACACATTCTTGTGCACGGGTGATAATATTTTCCATATCGCGGGTAAGCCCATAATCCCATTCAGGCGATAACCAGTCTCAAACTCAGCTATGAAAATGTTGGAGATTATCCCTTCGTGAGCCTTCACGGAGTGATATGGGTGGATCATCTTTTTTTTTTCCAGCATGGAGGAGGCGCGATATCAGCCATAATTCTAAGTGCATATCTTGGGTGGTGGGATATCCGGTTTTCATCTTTGACCATGCCTGGTGCAGGTAGCAAGGTCAATTAATATTAAAAGTTTGTATGCATTATGCATAAGGTAAGAGGATAACTTTTATAAGAAGATCACACTATAAAAAGAATTGCCTTTATAAAAGGATCGATTTTACAAAGAAAGAGGTATTCGAACCTTTTTTGTTTTATTAAATGAGTGGAGGATGCTTAAGCCAATATCTTTATATGAAGAGGTGGATGTATTTTTTAAAAGGTTTTTATGTTTAAATCTTTTAAATTAATATTTTTTATTTTTGGGTTCAACTTTAAACTTTAAGATTGGTTTCTCCATATAAAGGATTATTTTTATAAGTTTGGTTTGGACGTTTTTGGTTTGTGTTAATGGAAAAAGTGCAGAGTTTTAAGTTTGAGGGACCGGTAAGAATAGCTTTGCACTATGGAAACTCAAGATGCAAGATATGTTTGTGCAACAAGGATTGCAAAAGGCCTTGGCTGGAAAGTCAAAGAAACTCGCAAGCATGACATACGAGGACTAAGAGGATCTGGATGCAAGAGCTCTCAATACTATTCGTTTGTGTCTGACAGATGAGGTGTTGTTTAACATCGTCGAAGAGACGACAACGACAAGTTTGTGGACCAAACTAGAGAGTCTGTATATGGCAAAGAACTTGTCAAACAAAATCTTCTTGAAGAAGCAGTTGTACAACTTGTAGATGAAAGAAGGTATGGAAATTACTGATCACTTGAATGTTTCCAACACTCTGATTTGTCAATTAACTAATATGGAAGTAAAATTCGAAGATGAGGACAAGGCGGTTATGCTACTGTGTTCGTTACCTGAGTCTTGGGATCAACTGGTCACAACTGTGTGGTTTAACACAACATATGCCATTGATTATGACATTGTTGTGGGAGCTTTGTTGTCTAAGGAGATAAGGAAAACATCCGGTAAAGAAACCTCAACAACAGAAACAATGGTGGTCAGAGGTCGATCTACAGAAGGAGGGAAAGATCAGAAAGGTACATCCAGGTTTAAGTTAAAAGACAGTAAGGGTAAGGAAAAATGTTCGTTTTGTGGCAAATCTAGGCATCTCAAGAAGGATTGTTGGAAAAGACAACAAACATCGAAAAATGACTCCACAAAAGAAGCAAATTCAACTACAGGTATGGTTGATGAAGTTTTGTCTGTCTGTTGTGTCTCTCCACCTGTGTTCGCATAGAAGGTGCAGGGCGGTGATGGTTGAGTCACAGTGAAACAATAATAAAATAAAATAAAATTTGTATTTACTTTAGAGTTGTAAAAATAATTGATTGCATGTAAATGGGCATATGTCTGTAAGACCTAGATAGACATGCGTACCCCTGGTTTATCAGGTCACCTATGAAAATTCTAAACATAGATTTAGGTAGATTGAATATTTGGGTGAGGGGGGGCATGTATGTTGGGTTAACCTTGACTCGATAAAAGAGTTAACGAGTTAAATATGTTTTTAGGTCAAAGCAGGTGGTTTTTCGGGTTCATGTGTTTTGGGTATCCCATGGTATTGTGTCCATGGATTGCATGTAATGAAGCCTATTAAAGGCTTGGTGAACTCCATTGTAAATGGGCATGGAGGTAAGCGGTGAAGGATTACTTGTCCGGTTTGGTTGGTCAAAGTTGTTCAAATGCAAAGTTCAAGGTGGAGTAGTGTGTCCATTTTAGAAAGGTGGGTCTGTAGAAAGGCTGATGTGTTGGTAGGTCAATCAAGTGTTTGAGAATATATGATGAAGGTAAGTTCATATCCATGGAACTTGGAAAGTATTGCAAGGAAGTTGGGATCGAATATGCATGTTCAATAATGCCAAGTTGCAACAATAGTTGTGGACAAAAGTGATTGTGCTATCTGGTAACTTGATCACCATCGGTTGCAAAAGACAGGAATATTCAAGAAGAGCTATGAACAGGTCATCTGGTAATTACTCAAATTTGAAATTATTCGGTTGTGATGCTTATGGTTTTTTATCAGCTTTCTAAGTAGGAACCAGATCAAATAGGTAGAACTTTGATATGGTGATGATGTTAAGGGGTGCAGACTGTGGGATCTTACTATCCACAGAATCATCATGGACAAAGATGTAGTATTATATGCTAGTAGGAAGTTTGATGATTACGATGGAGAAATGATCAACATTTCACATGCAGTTGGTGTTGTCAGTAGACACATGGCGAAATCAAGTGAAGAGCATGGAAATGGGTGTTTCAAACACAGAAGCACAAGTATCACCTATAGTGGTTGCAATGATTTGGTCTGTGGTTACGATTCATAAGATTTGGAAAAAGTGCATTGGTCTATTAGACAGGTTACTTACTTAATTTGGTGTAGACTGTGGGATCTTACTATCCACAGAATCATCATGAACAAAGATGCAGTGTTTGATGAATCTCCTTTTATAAAATTAAACATAGTAAAATATGAAAGGTTCAAAGCATGGCTGGTAGCAGAAAGGTATTTGGAAGGCATTGATTTCCATGAAAGTTTCTCACCGGTTGTTAAAAGCTTGTTTCTATTCATGTTGTGTTAGCACAAGTATCACCTATAGTGGTTGCAATGATTTGGTCTGTGGTTACGATTCATTAGATTTGGAAAAGTGCATTGGTCTATTAGACAGGTTACTTACTTAATTTGGTGCAGACTGTGGGATCTTACTATCCACAGAATCATCATGGACAAAGATGTAGTGTTTGATGAATCTCCTTTTATAAAATTAAACATAGTAAAATATGAAAGGTTCAAAGCATGGCTGGTAGCAGAAAGGTATTTGGAAGGCATTGATTTCCATGAAAGTTTCTCACCGGTTGTTAAAAGCTTGTTTCTATTCATGTTGTGTTAGCACTAGTTGTGATAGTACAACTAGATGTTAAAACTGTTTTACATGGAGTTTTTTGGATAAGGAGATGTATATGGAACAACCAGAACGATTACTTTAGAATCGCAAGAACGATTACTTTAGAATCACAATAGAAGATTTGTTTGCAAACTCAAAAATCATTGTATGGCCTGAAGCATGCTAGACAAATGGTACAAGATGTTTGATTCCTTCATGGTGAGCCAAATTTTACAAGAAGTGAGTATAACCATTGTGTTTATGGTATATTCATTATTTATTATTATATGTTATGCTTGTTGCAAGCACAAACATGGATGAGATCAACAGGTTGGCTCAGTTGGTTAAGACGTTTGTTATGAAGGATCTCGGAGCAGCAAAATTTAGGAAATTTAGTATGAATAATGTGAAACTGGAAAAATCCCTTTGGCTTTCCATTGTAAGTTCTCTTCAGGTTTATGTCCTAATTGATGAAGAATAAAATGGTTATATGTCTCGAGTATTATATGCTAGTAGGAAGTTTGATGATTACGATGGAGAAATGATCAACATTTCACATGCAGTTGGTGTTGTCAGTAGACACATGGTGAAATCAAGTGAAGAGCATGGAAATGGGTGCTTCAAACACAGAAGCACAAGTATCACCTATAGTGGTTGCAATGATTTGGTCTGTGGTTACAATTCATGAGATTTGGAAAAAGTGCATTGGTCTATTAGACAGGTTACTAGACAGAATGGTCCATGTTGGAGTGAATCGTGCAGGTATGTTCACGTAACGGTATTGTCAGAGAAGTTGCGGAGCTGTGATGGTGTTTGGCTTCTCTTGGCTTGCAGAAAAGGTGATGAATTAATTAAAGGCATGATATATCAGGTAAATTGTTGTCAAGGTGGAGATTGGAGTCACATGCACATGCATGCAGCTATGTTAATGCGCATGCATGCAATCTATTTATGAATTGTTTGTGTAACTATGTGATCTATTCATGATCAGTGAGTATGTGTAACTGAGTGATGTGTGTATGAGAGGAGAGGATGGTTGTATGTCAGGGTTGGCTATTGTAATTGTCCATTGAATAAAAAAACAGCGATTATCATTGCCAGTGGTTTTTTCCCTCATTGGTTTCCACATAAATCACTGTGTCAAATTGTGGTTTGTTGTTCTTAGTTTGATGTGTGCTTGTTCTTGGTTTTATGCCGTTCTCTCTTTAAATGATATATCTTTCAATTTGTTTATTTCAATATCAAAGAAATCGTGATTACTATTTTTCTTCCTTATCGAGTTATCGACAAGATTGAGGCTAGAACTCAAAGGCTCTATATCACGTAGATTGCCTTTTTATCTCATGAGTTCCTTACTTGCCACTGACTGCGCTTTCCTTGTTGCATCGCTTCGTGGAATAGACTGCTTTCTGTTACTGTAAGGCGTCACTGTGCATTGTTTTCATAACAACCAATATTTCTATCTTTATCTATATTTTCTACCTTCGAAAGACTTCTGATAATAAAAGACATAAGCCCAAATTTTGAAATGTTGCAACAGAAAACTTCGGATTCAAAATGGATGACAATTTCAACAGTGAACAGAGTATTGATATCATTCAATACTTTAAACTATTCAGGAGCTTTCTTCTTATATTGTTAGCACGGATTCTGGCAAGTTGCATATGTATCATATTCTTGTATCTTCTCCGAATTCAATTGATGGTAAGGCATCTAGGCCGGGATTGACGAGATTTATTGAAGGAGATAGTAGCGAGTCTGAGATATATGTTGTCTGGAAAGCAACTGGGTATGTAGTGGAGAGTTCATAAGCTAATCCATCTCGGCTTTCTTCTTCCCGTTGCTGCATATTTTATTGGAAAGCTCGATTGCATCCTCGCTTTCTTCTTGGTTCATTCAAACCTTCGAAGAGTTATTCCATGACTTCTACGATGAATCCATCAAGCTCCCTTGCTCTTATAATTTCAATACACTCAATGTAGAAAGAAAGTATATAATTTTTGCAAAATTCTATTTTTGCGAGGATGCACTCTCTAAATAACTTTTGTAGACCAAGCGACTGAAGTGTTTGCAAAAAGCTTCAAAGTGTTGAAACATAATGTGAGGGACATCAAAAGTGTTTTTATAGCACGTATTTCGATGTACTTAGCTTGACATAATAATGTTTCTTACTGCATCAAATGCTTTCTCTAGAAGCAAGTAGATTGTCCACGAAAATGCCAAGCTTTAGACTATGGAATAGCTAGCACAGCCACAAGTCACTAGTGGCTGGTGATGTCGACGCAGTAATACGACGCTTCAGGCAAGAAAATTTCATCCAGTAAATAATAGTTGGAGTAAAAATTGTGGCTGGTAAACTTGGGCTTTTTAGAAAATGAAACTTTAGTGAGGAAGTTAGTGGTTGAAATCACAACCATTGATTTATTGGGACGAGTAAGAATATTCCAACAATATTTAATCTTGTCCATACAAAACTGATTAAGTACTAAAAACATATTAAATATGCCCATTATCAGTAAGTGTAAGCTTTTGGATGTAATTACAAAGAACATTAACCCAAGGCTTTGATACTCAAACCTTCAAATTATTAGTCCTTGCCAAAAGCTTGGGATTATATCAATGAGTTCATATTACTTCTTGAGGATATAACAATGAGTTTATCTTGACCAAGTATTAATTTTGTTTGATTTTTAAATTTTTTTAAATTTAACTTAACAATTTGTATTTTTTCAATAAAATAATAAAATTAATATTGTTTATATGTATTTGTATTTTTTCAATAAAATAATAAAATTAATATTATTTATTTGTATTTCTATTAGATAGAAACTTGAGAGTATGCATAATTTGGAGACGGTGGAGTACATTAAACTTTAGTTTAATGGAACTACTTTCCCTGCGGTAAGTTTTAACATAAATGAATATGGAAACCAGGGTTCGCGGCAGGACCAGAGCTTAAATAGGCGCGCGCAGTTCGGTCAGCCAGATTTTAAGTAGTTTAATACTAATTTTAGTCGAATTTAGATTTTAGTCATATTTTCGAATCAAAATGGTAATGTAATATTGATCAAAGAAAAGTTTGAAAAGATGGAGAGTTTACCGTTATTGAAAATTGAAAAATAGTCCAATTATTTTTCTTTCATGTTTTCTAACTAAATCAATGGAAGTAGACCGAACCAGATATTGGAAACGTGAAAAAAAGAAAAAGAAATTGGTTGTTGCTCCAATACCGATCAATGCGAACTGCGATGATGTCCATCAATCAATGCAATCTTGTCTTGTCTCCATGATGGATGTCTGAGAATACAACTGTACAATATAGATAATACAACTGTACAAGATAGAGAGAATATATAAGCTTAAAAAAACATAATTGCATGGCACATTGTTGCGTAAGCACAAGGTGAGACCCT
>JASDQU010752396.1:0-31211 GCA_032191745.1 Picea mariana | reverse complement strand
ACCCAAACCCCTCATCCTTGACCTTAGTTAAAAAGGGGCAAGCTTTGAATTTGAAAGATCAACCATGACTTACCTGGAGGGACTTGGGCCTACATGAAGAATATGCAACAATTTGGACCTCCTACACTTAGTGGCTCAGGAAGTGAAATGTATAAATAAATGAAGAAGATGTTGAACTCCTCTAGTGGACCAACCTAGTGAGGGTTGTAAACCTAAACTTGAATATAATACTTTGGCTCTTGAATGCTTTGATAATCCCTTGTGTTGGTGGTGGAAAGCACTTTGGAAGTACAAATACCCTACCAAGGACAAAATATTTATATGGATTTTTCTTATTAATAGAGCCCTAACCTGGGACTTACTACAAAAAATGAGTTATGAGAGACTGAGAAAATGTAGTTTATGTGAAGAAAATTCAGAAAAAAAAAAAATCATCTTATCCTCCATTGCCCCTTTACCAAGCAGGTTTGGAGAGAAGTTGAAGGCTTTACTAGTCTCTTTTCAAAATGGCAAGGAGACTCAATTGAAGCAACCTTAAGAAATTAGTATAAGGACAAAGAGACAAAATCTTTCAAAACCTTCCCCTCACTATAGCATGGTGTTTTTGGATTGAAAGGAATGAAAAGATCTTTGAAAAAAAGGACACTTTGCCTTCCAAGTGTGCTCCATAAAGTTTGAACATCTTAAGAGATTTCCCTCAAGATTTACTAGTACACCAAAGAGCATACAACGTTGATCTAATCATTGATATTGATAATCCATGGACCTTCTTTGATGGAGCTTCCCAAGGAGCCCCACCCAAAGGAGGAGTGGGGGGGGGATCTTCCTCTCATAAAACCATACCCTCAATTTCAAAGTTAGCATTGGCCCTTCAACAAATAATCAAAGTAAGCTTACAACCCTAAAATTGGCTCTACTCCTAGCCAAGGAAAAAGGACTCACTCATCTTCAAGTCATGTTAGACTCCCAAATTATGATCAAATGGATGAATGGAGAAGATGAATTGAAGATTTTTTTATTACAACCCATTTTTCGAGACACATAACATCTGCAATCCACATTTACTCACATCAAATTTGATCATATATACAAGGAAAACAACAAGCTAATAGGTTATCCAAGGACAACCTCGACCTACATGAAGGCATTTGAGATATCAAGGAGTCCCTATAGGGAAACATATCCACTTACATCCATGGATCTTGGCTTTAGAATCCTATATGTATTCCAAAATAAACCTCAGATTCCTTCATATCGACAATTTAAGAGATTGGTTGACATGATTCAAGACTTATGAAGACTAGTTTTTTTTTTTAGGGGGCATAAAATTGTTGATACTTTCTATGACTCATGAAAATGAATTAGTGGTAAGACCCCTTTACAAGTAAATGATATTAGAAATTTTGTAACTTTTTCTCATTATTAATTACAACAATAACCAATTTTGAACCATTCTTAGACCATTCGGTCTTCACTTCTACTCCTTCATTGATGAAGGAAATACCCTCTATGGTATTCTTCAGTTGTAATTTTGTTTCTCTCAAATAAAATAACTTGAATTTTTTTTAGGATATATATATATATATATATATATATATATATATATATATATATATATATAAACTTATTTTTTAAATTGAATTTTTTTATTCACATTAAAAATGAGATGTCAAATTGTTTTTCATTTTATTTTAAGCATGTATAGTGATAAAATCAATCTAAATCTTAAAAAAAAATAAAAAAATTACACTTTATCTTATTTACCCTTTTCGCTTCATAATAAACCACCTAATTATTATTATTCATACTTTTAATATAAGCATCATACATTAGTCTACCAAACCATAATTCTATATTTAATATGAAGAACATCAATAGTTATCCTCTCTTAAACTTATTAGTTTTGCTATAATTTATTCTTATTAATTTTATATAGTTTATGACTTTTTAATGAAAAAAATATGATTATTATTAATATAGTTTTTTTTATGATTATTATATTTTTCTTATTCATATTATTTAATTAAAAAATTAAATAAATAATAAATTTGTATTTCTAAATATTTTATTTTAAAAATATTGTTTATTTAAATTATATATAAATTATGATCATGTAATTAATTTGATGAGTGTTAAGTTCAATAAATTTAGTTTTAATCTAGATCTTCAAAATTTCTTATATAGATTATTAGCTTAGAGTCCACATTCAAGACTCAACTCTCTCTCTCTATAGGGATGATGTCACCATGATATACAATATTGTGTGATAAAATAAATATAATAGTTTAAAAAGAGAGTCCACATTCAAGACTCAACTCTATATATATGGGGATGATGTCACCATGATATACAATATTGTGTGTTAAAAAATAACATTAAATATAATAGTATAAAAACATTGGATCATGTTTATACTTTTGAGTACCATGGGATGATGTCACCATGGTATATAATATGAGATATAATAACTAATTTTAAGAAAGATATGAATCCATCGAAAGGAAAGAATAAAAAGGGAAAATATTTTTTACTAGTTTTCATCTTATAAATTCACCACCATCTTACCTATATTTGCCATATTATGAACTCATGACCATCTTACCTATGTGTATCTAAATAATAAATGATTAGAAAATATTAATCAATATTAAATAATTAGAGGACATGGATTATATATACTATAAAGTTGAATGAGATAAAGTTTTTTTTTTTATATACTTATTAGTTTTACTATAATTTATATTTATTATTTTTATTGGAATTATAAAAGAATTAATAAGAAATAGGAAATATGGTTAATATAATTAATTTTTAAATATATTTGTATTTATATATTTAATTGATGTTTTTTAAATAAATATAGATACTTTATATTAATAAATTGTATTTTTAATTATTTTTATTTTTAAATTCAATTAGATTATTTATAAAATTGTAACTATGTGGTTATATCGTTTTTATATCTTAAAAATTGTAATTTTTTATATAAATTTTTAGTGGGCCTAATGGTTAAGAACATGTGTTTCCTCTTAAGAGGTTATAAGTTCAAATCTAGAGGGGGGTAGGGTATGTATACCTCCGTAAACTTTATCATGGAAAAAATCTTCATTTCATAGAATCTTTAGCCTTTCAATTTATATAACTTAAATTTGTGATTTTGTGCAACTTAGAACAATTAACCAATGCCCTTTCTATGTACCATGGTAACATAAGGTGATCTCCCCATAATAAATATTATTTTTTATGTGAATATGAAATATAATGAAAAAATCCAAAATGGCTTGGTAAGAGTATGAAGATATGAGGAAGAGGAAAGGAAAAATTAATAGGAAATTATTTTATTATTATTTATCATTCATGAATTTACCATCACTTTGTTCATGTGTGTCTAAATATTAAATTATTGGAAGTTTTGTTGAAGATATGTATAAGAGTGTGTAGATTTTCATAGTTCATCGTAATGAAGAAGTGGTTATGTTTAAAAATGTTATTACGAATAAGATATAAATTAGAATATTAAAATAATATATTAGAGTAATATGATTATTGAGATGAAAATAGGAAATAGTAAAGGATGTCATGATTAAAAATGATATTAAGATAATGGTGATAAGGTAATAAAAAAATTCAAGTAATTACAAGTATTATAAGGTAAGAAGGAAATGTTGAAATTAAAGGATTATTTTAGGAGTATAGCCTATAGGTGAAGGAATAAAAATTAGTTAGAAAGCCTAGAAATTAAATATTATGAAAATAAATTATCCTATTAGAGTAATATAAATGAGGAGGTAAAAATTTGAATGTTTGGTGAGAATTTAATAAAGATAGTGAAAGAAGAAATGATTATGAAAAATAAAGTACAGTGACAATGAAAATATGAAATTGATAAGAATTAAGGTAATAAAAAAATTAAAGAAAATATAATAAAAGATGAGAAAGAAAGGTTGAAATTGGAGGCTTTTTAATTAGGGGTTAGAAGAAAAATGTAGAATACATAGAAAGGAAAGACAAAATCATATAAATAGAAACATAAGGAAAAAATAGGGCCCAATAGATGGGGAAAGGAAGACCAACTAAAAGAACCAAATAAATCAATAAAAATAGGAGGGGGGTGAAGGTTGTAGATCAAGATGATGAATAGTGGGCTTCCAAGATTGATTGAGTTTGTAGTGATGAATAGTGGGCTTCCAAGATTGGTTGAGTTTGTAGTCATCTTCACGATTAAAATTATCGAGATGTTTTCAATTTCTAATGAAAAAATTAAGTGTTTGGATTTAAATGAGTTTGTAGTCATCTTCACTATTAAACTTATTGGGATGTTTTTCAATTTCCAACTCACAAATTGGGCATTTGGATTTAAACGAGTGTTCTACAATAATTGATTTGGAGATACAATTGTGGTTTGTGTCAGCTATATGCTCTTTCATTATTTCATATTTTCACCTCAACGATCATATTACTCAAATATATTATTTTAATATTCTAATTTGTATCTTATTCTTAATAGTGTTTTTAAACATAACGACTTATTCATTATTTTACTATTTTTCCTTATTTCTCCTCAACAATAATCATCTAATATTCTCCTTTAAATACTTTTCATCACCACTCTATTCTAATATCTTATAGCTTTCTAGTACCCAATGATGGGTGTAGTGTCCACTAAAAACTTTGGACATTTCAAAACTTCCTAAGCGGTGTTTATCCAAAAATCTCATGTATATGAGGACATGTATGTTTCTTATAAGGAAAGGTATATACTATATAGTTTGAAATGGAGAGATTCTTTTTCAACTATTTCATCCATTTGAATCTTTTTCGGTGACTACAATCATTTCCAACCTACACCAAGAAACCATGAGTTTAGCTACTTATGTTCAAGAGCATACATAGTATACAAATTAGGTGGAGCCAAACTCTTTGATGTAGCCTTAAGGGGTATCTTACCAACATCACCATCAATTCTAGAGAGAGGACTAAATCAATTCATCAGAGGTCTATGGGAGGAGCAAGAAGGAGAATCTCAAACTAGGGAAAATATCTTTGATTGGTTGCGATGGGACCTAATATCTAAATGAGTTGGCTCTTCCATAAATTAATTTGTATATATCATAGTCTTATAAGTCAATCATGATTTTAACCAATGAAACCAAACCAACCTCACAATGACTAAGAAAGAAACCCTTGTCACACAACCAAACCTAAATTAGAGTCTTCAACAATCAAATAAAACACCAAAAAAAAAATAACTACATTGTAGATTGAAACATCTCTAAGATAAATAACATCAAAATTGTGAATATAATTTTCTTTCTTTTTTATAATTCTTCATATAATCCCTTAATTCCTATAAAATTTCTTGTAACATAAATAAAAAAATATTATATTTTATATATTATAAGTTAAGATAAATGAAAAAGTTTATCCCACCATTCTAATCATACTTAATAAATACATTAAAAAAATATTATCTAAACACATCACTCATATATTTGCAACATTTAGTTGCCTCATGTCAAATCTGGTAAATATGTAAACGATAAAGCATCCACAAACCTTTCAATCAATCATCATTACTTCTTTGGCATATAAAAATGATAGCCATGGACCTCTCAACGTATCCCTCATATTTGACATGTACATGTTTGTGTCGTGTATGCACTTAATCATGTGTATCAACTAAAGTGTCCACAGGTTTACACGTATATATTAATTATTAATTAATTAATTTAATTTTTCCATATTAAAAAATGAGAAACATAATTATTTTTCATTTTTAAGTTAAAAATATTTAATGATGAAATTATAAATTTCAAACTTAATCTAAATATTTTAAACATCAAAAAAATTCACATCTTATTTTATTTTTACATCATCAAAAATCCACAAAATAATAAATTAATAATAAAACAATATAAAATATTAAAATAAATATAAATTAAAAAAAACACATATAAACAACAAGCTCAACTAATCAATCGACACAATAATCAAAACACATGTATAGTATCATGAGCGTAGATTCAACTTAACCCGAATCTATTAAGTGTCAAAAGGAATCAAATCTTTAGAAGTGCAAACCTTTGACAGTTCCTCAAGTTTTATACTCTAAAAAAAAGGTTTTCACCTCAAGATGTTCTCGGTATTTTTATTGTTAACATGAATTACATTGTTTTAGTTTTAGTTTTACTATTTTTTTTTTAATATAGCTTATGAATTTTGTTTTATAATTTTTTATCTAAAAACTTAGTGTTTTTTTGTTGATATAGTTTTTACTCATAGTATTACTTTCCATATTAGTCTTGGTCGCGTGGGACTATAGCAATCCATTTTAAGTTGACCACGAATTAGTTTTTGCATTGACTAAAAAAATTGTCATTTGCTTCCATAGTTTAACTTTATTGCAAGTAATTCAATTGTGTTTTCTAGCTTTTGATTGGTCCTTCAAAACAACATCTTAGTGGTGGACATTTAATAAACAATTTAAGTATGCAGTTGTATTGCATGGTTAGAACAAGTGCATGTACGAGAATTTAATAAGAAATTTAATTATGCAGTTGTAGCGGATGGTGCATGTATGGATCATGTGAAGTAATTAATATTTATTAAATAATTAATAAATATTCATTATTTAATATTGCAATGTGCAATGCCTTGATGCTTAAGTGAAGAGACTTTTGCACAAGCATATCTCTTCACAGTTGTGGTTGCAATTTATTAAATATTATTAATTAATTAATTAATTAATAGTATTTAATTATTGCAATGTGCAATGCGTTGTTGAAAATTTTGCATAGGCATATCCCCACACAACTATGGTTCCATACTTTTGTTTTGACTGTTTGTTCTTAATAAATAATAAATAATTAATTAACATTGCAATGTGCAATGTGTTGTTTCTTATATGTGGAAGCGTTTACATAGGCATATTGGTTGCAATTTATTAAATAATTAATTATTTAATATTATTTATTAACTAATAAACAATTTATCAAATAATTAAGCATTTGATATACATTGTAATATTAAATAATTAATACTTATTAATTATTGAATATTGCAATGTGCAGTGCATTGTTGCTTAAGTGCGGAGACTTTTTCTCAAGCATATCTCGTCAAAGCTATGGTTGCAAATTATTAAAAAAATAATTATTTAATATTATTTATTAAGAACAAATAGTCAAAACAAAAGTCTCGTCTCCACACATATAATGTACGGGTATGAAACCATAATTGTGCGGGGATCTGCTACTTAAGAGCAAAGACTTTTGCATAGACATATCATGGCACAACTATGGTTGCAATATATTAAATAATTAATGATTTAATATTATCTATTAATTATTTATTAAGAAAAAATAGTCAAAGCAAAAGTCTCCACACATATGATGTGGGTAAGAAGTAACGCATTGCAAATAACAATATTTGTTTTTTGTAAGCTTGGTGTCTATTCTATCAAAAATACAATGAAGTAAAATACATGCAAGAAAAATAGAGATTTCCCCTGAGAGTGGACAAAGTTGGGCTTGCCCTTAATGGGAAACCAGGCATGGAATTCTTCCTGCCTTTAATGGGAAACCAAGCGTACCCCAAAAAACTGAGTTTTAGTGGTTTGTGTGTCTGATGTCATAAATCAGAAAAACTTGCTAAATAGCTAAAAAACTAGAAAAAACCTAAGAAAAGGTGTAGAGGCCGGGACATCAAGAGTGAGGATCGTCTATGGGATTTTCTTCGATCACTGGACAGCTACCAAATTCATTGTCACTATTGGTGGTTGCACTAGACCTGTCTGAGGACGGGTGTTTGACCAGGAGGCTTTTTGTTTTGATGTCTAGAACCTTCAACGTGATGTGCGTACCTGGGGCAAGCATCACACTTTTCGTACCCAAAACCATTGTTGTCGTTGGAGCCATCAATGTCACTGAGTTATGCATGCCTAAAGCTATCAACGTGCCACCCAAGCCTCAAGGACTCGTTGATCCGAAAATATTTTTTAAATGACAATGGTTGAGTTATTATGCATGAGTTAAAATACCATTCAGGAAACTGAAGTAAGAGGAAGATTTAATGAAGAAACATAGCAGCCATTAAGTATTATATAGATCTAAATATAAGCATGAATACAACAAACCATAAACACCAATGTGATAATGGATTTCAAAAATCTTGCCTACGTCTCCAGGCCTTTGTCTCAGTGGGATTTATTATTTCTCTTCAAAGATTTTCAAGTACATCATGAAGGTGCCAATGGATTACAAAAATGAGTTGGTTGTGTTCTACCAGATCTCAAGAACCCATCAAAATTGATGGCATTGAAAACGGATGCACGAAGCTCCCGGAAATGGCCCACAAAGGTGCACTCCTCGATAGCTTCCCTGCATAACAATGGCCTTGGCTCAAAAATTCTGTAGCATTTCTTTTCTCTGAAGCTCCTCCCATGGCTTCAAGAGCCTCTGGTTTATATAGGCCTGAATTTGGTAGCCATCTCCCAACTTCCCCCCAAGATATGGCCTCAAAAAGGGCCCAAGATCCTCCAAAAATGGGCAAAATCCCACAAATCTACTGAGAAAATCAATAAAAAATCATATAGTATAGTGTAAAACCCACTATATGCAAAAATCAAGGGCACAACCCCTTTTCCGTTGGCTCATGTCACTTGGGAACCTCCATGTGGCTAGGCGCTAGCAGTTATGCGCTAGCCCCCTCCTGGATTCTTGGCTCTCAGTTATATGGTTGGCCATATGGCCTCAGGATTTTCTCCACACGCCCTTCTCCGCATTTAGCCCTCAAATCAAGGCCCACAGTTATGCCCCCTCGTCAGCAAAATAGCCCAACCGACCAAGGCTGACCTCTATTCTCCCACGCCATGAATAGAATCTGGGTCATATGCTAAGTGGCATCGCGACCGAAGGCTAAGGCCAAACTCTAACATCTGTGCCAACAGTTACATTAAGGTCTGGTTGTATTGCAATAGACACACGGCACGCGCTGGGGGCTGGGCCCTAGCCCCAGCCTTATCCTCTGCCATCCGACGATCCTGTTGGCGACATTTCTTGTCTCGGGCCTAAGAGCGTTCAGATCTACATGTGGCGCGAAAAATGCCTGAGCGCAGCACATGGAAGAAGTCCTTTTCGGATTTAAAATCAAGCGAGCGGGTATTTCATTCTTCAGCGGAAAGATTTCAGTGACAGAGCAGAACAACGATTGATGGGTAATTGCAGTCAGCCGAGTCACGCCAAGTATAGCGCACAAGTTTCAAAGAGGTGAACGGTTGGAATTCTCCATGGATAACTCGTGAAGTAACGAGCGTCGTTGATCACGATCAGTTGATGTGGGGGTTCATTTCTTGAACTCGGGGTTCGTGAGTTTGGAGGGCAGACCATATCCTTTGGTTGCGCAAGATCGCGAGTCGTGAGAATTGTGGAAAGGAAAAGAGCCATCGCTTCTCGGGATTTCGCGAAGGGAGAGTGCCAAGGTTCAACACTCCAGCTCACGAGGTCGCGAGTTGCGAGAGGCACTAGCACTTAAGCACTAGCCGACGGTTACGTGTGGAGGGCACCAACAATAAAAAGAGCTTCACAGTATTGCCGAGAAGATCTCAGTCGTCCATCCATAGGGACACGTGGTGCACGATTAGGCTCCTCGCCTTTTCGCCCATCGCGACTTTGAAGCATAAGGACTAGCTCCCTCCCAGCGGCGAGACGCGAAGTGCCAAAGGCGTCCAGAACCCGGGCCCACAGTATTACTGAGAAGATCTAAGCCGTCCATCCAGAGGGACGTGTGGTGCATGATCAAGCCATGTCGTCATTTCGCCTATCGTAACTTTGAAGCATGAGGAGCAGCCTCCTCCCAACCGCGAAACGCGAAATGCCGAAAGCACCTTTGAAGATAGGCACAAGGTCAAAGCCCATGGTCACTTGGGGGTGATAGAAAGAACTGCGCAAAGGGCCGAAGCACTAGGTTTAGCTGCAGAAGGGATCACCGTGTTCTCCAGGTGCCAGTTCAACTTGATCTCAATCCTGGTACCTGCTCGGAGTGAATGAAGAAGAGAGAGGGTGGTTGAAACCTCGCCTCACTCATTAATTGCAAGGTATGGANAAGTCTGCGCATGCTAATTCAACATTTAAGGGCTCAACGACCCCTTGGCATGAGCCATGCCGAGTTAAGATGGCGTATGACAGAGGAGTGCAGGCCAGATTTGAATGAAGAGACGCCTCATCCTGAAAGTCTAAGACACCTCGGTCGGGTGAATGTTTTAGGAGTATATATACTTAGTTTTGATATTTTTCAAAGGATCAATGGTTGAGCAAAGCTCCCTACTGTAATGTTTTAACAACTATTCTAGATTTCAGCTTATGCATCTGTATATGAGATTTCTTGCTTTATGACAGACAGTTCTTCTTACTCCATCTAATTTTCATCTCATGCTAAGAGAGTTTGTGAACGACTGACTCGTGCGAATTATTGCAGTTCTGTTATGATAAAGGATTTATTATTACATTATTGTATTCTCTGGCTTTGCGTTTGAATATAAGCCGATCTTGTGTTTAAATGCTTTCTTCTACCGTCTGTTAGAAACCTGTTGTTGATAACAGACTGCCACTTTCCTCTTATAAGTCTCCCGCCTGTTCACCCTTTACTATAGCTCACTGTCTGAAATTTATGCAAGACCTCACTTGCCCGTGCATATCTGGCCTAGTTTCAGAGTTGGGATGCTATTGTTTTGAGTTTCCTTCCGTTCGATCACCCATCTATAAACAACCGTGACATAAAACTAATGGGTGTTGGGCTCTGCTCCTGCCAGCAATCCAGGAGTGACTTCTGTCGCCAACATTTCTAGCACTGTTGCTGGGGACGGAATTGAAGATTTTCCCTGGGCAAAACGACACTGAGCCTCTGATCCTGAGGGTGCATCAGGCATCAGAATATTTGAAGATTGCTACTGTGCACCTGGTGACTCCATTGTGACAACTCCACTGTGACGAACTTTCCGCGTCCATTGTGGCTTTTAGAGGCAGACACACGCGGTCCAATCCTTAGCTACCTCTAGCTACACCTGAAGCTGATCAGGAGGTAGTTCGCGGGAAAGGAAAGGCCTCAGAAGGAGAAGCTGCCACCGAACCAGGTAATTCGCAGTCTCCTTTTGTAGTAACTTCGTTTTCTCTGCCTCAATTTCCTAGCATATCGCCTTCTGAAGTTTCCCGTTTCCTAAATTTCAGGAGTGTTCCTGTTGAGGTTTCCTCCCCTGGTCTGGAATTGGAGGGAGAAATCCTTGTCACTCCCGTCTCCCCTGAAGCTGTACATTGGCGCAGACCCAGGACCACAGAAGATTTTCCTACTCCTAGCTCTGCCGCTTCTGCACAAAGAAAAACATCTACCGACTTAAGCTCGCTATCCTTTTCATTAAATCCCCTATTGTTTCCCACTCCCATTAAGAGCTCATCCCCAGTATTCCTGTTTCGAGTTCCTTCTCCTCTGAGTTCCCCTTTACATAATATCCATATGGCCGGAGAAAATCCCCCTATGACCGAAACAGAGGTCATCATAGCTGCTAGGTATGCTCCCCTCGTGCTACCACAGCTTCTCAATAACCTCCCAACAGACAGGTACCTTAAGCAGTTGCCCAAGTTTACAGGCGAGGGGGACATAGCTGCAGAAGCGCACCTAGCAGCCTTTTACACTTTCGTGGATGATAATGTTATTATGCACATAGACATATGGATGAGAATTTTTGTCCATAGTCTCCAAGGAGAGGCTAGAAAATGGTTCAAGGCCCTGCCTCCTGGATCTATTGATGGGATCAAAGCTTTAGATAATGCCTTTTTGAGACAGTGGGGAGATAAAAAAGACTTCATGTATTACATGAAAGAGTTTGGGTCGTTGAAGAGAAAGGAAGGAGAGTCTGTTTCCGACTTCTCCAAGAGATTTAATAAAATGTACAACAAAATTCCTGCTGAGATAAAACCCTCCGAAGCCTCTGCAAAGATCACTTACTCCAGCGCTTTTGATTCTGATTTCTGCCTACTGCTAAGGGAGAGAAGAGCTACTACGCTGGCACACATGCAAGATGCGGCCGTGGAGGTAGAATCCAACATATTGGCTGTCAACCGACTCAGGAACGCCGGTGATAGAAATACGCCCAAGAATAGGCCTGAAGATTCCTCATCCATTTCCTCTCCCCTACCCCATCA
Organism: Picea mariana; assembly: GCA_032191745.1. Taxonomy (NCBI): domain Eukaryota; kingdom Viridiplantae; phylum Streptophyta; class Pinopsida; order Pinales; family Pinaceae; genus Picea; species Picea mariana. The sequence continues at coordinate 19,020 of JASDQU010752396.1, read as the reverse complement.
GACAGATGAGACAGCTAGAGCACTAAAATCGCTTTCTGCCAGGATGGAAAGGTGGGAATTAGAGGGGAAGCCCATCTATAGAAATCCCCATAACACTGATAATAGAGGTTTCAGACAACCTACTAACAATATGCCTCAGGATTTTCCTAGGGAACAAAGGAGCAGGGACAAAGATGATCAAAGGGTTCAGACCCCTCTCCAGAACAACCTATATTCTCATGAGGAAAGAAAGGAGATAGACAAGCTTGGCCCTGAAATTCATTGTATTGAAGAAGCTCCTCCTTTTCTCCATTTGACACAGTCTGCATATGAAGAATCCCTGATGAGCATTCAAATCCACGAGTTGGGTAAAGGAGAAAGGGCTGGTCACACTTCTAACAGATATAATCTCAGGTCAAGAAGGAAAGAAGGAGACTTTGACAGCCCAGACTAGCCCCTTATAGCAGAAAAGCCTACTAGATCTGTAGCAGCCACTACTAAAGATAAAAGAGCTCAAAGCGCTTTGCCAGCAGTCAAAGAACTCGTCTCTGAGGTGAGGGAAGCTTCTAAGCCCATTCCATCCTTTAATTTTGAACATGAAATTCAAAACATCAGGATCCCTGTTCCCCTCTCAGAGCTAGTTAAAAACGAAGATTTTAAAAGATACCTCTCCAAGCTGTTGCAATCCGAGTCCCCCCAGCCTCCCTCTGACTCAGTAAACCTTCAAGATGAGAAGCCAGCCGTCATATTAGGCCCCATGGTAGAAGACAGATATGACTCATCCCCGCCCTTCTACACCTCCCTGAATATACATGATAAAGTGTTGCATAATTGTTTCATGGATTCAACAGCCTCCCATAACCTTATGCCCAAGGTAGTCATGGAAGAATTGGGACTGGAGGTGAAAAGAACTTATCATGATTTATATTCTTTTGATTCAAGGAGAGTGCAATGTCTAGGAGTCATCAAAGACCTGGTGGTTTCCCTATTTCAGCTGCCCATGAAAAGTGTGGTCATGGATATCGTGGTAGCCGACGTTCCCCCCAAATTTGGTATGTTGTTGTCTAGATCTTGGATTAAAAAGCTTGGAGGGACACTATAGATGGATCTCACATACACCACCATTCCAGTCTTCAGAGGGGAACAAAGGAGGTTATACAGAGAAGTCCAGCTAGCCTATATTGTCAGTGATGAAGCAGACCCCACCAATCACCCCATCTTTGCACTTGACACCGACTTGGGGTCTAGTTTGCTGCAGCTTACCGATGCCCCTGAAAGCTCTTTACAAATCAGAAAACATTCCAGCCTTGATCATCCGATTTCCCCTCAAAGCCCCTCTGTGTGGAAGATGTTTTTTTATGGAGCTTCTTCTAGCGAAGGCGTTGGAACTGGAGTGGTTTTCATATCACCTTGTCAAGAAGCCGTGTCCCTGTCATACAAGCTGGAATTCGAAGCCACCAACAACATGGCAGAGTACGAAGCTCTCATTCTGGGTATGAGGGCCGCAAAGGAAATGGGAATTAAGGAGATGGAAATATTCGGAGATGCTGAGTTGATTATTCAGCAGGTAAGGAATGCTTATCGTGCCAACAATCCCTGGCTCAGAAATTATTAGAATGAAGTATGGGATCTTATTGATAATTTCTTCTTGGCTTTTAACATTTCTTTCATTCCGAGGGGAGAAAATACTTTGGCCGATTCTTTAGCTGCCTCAGCTAGTTTACTCAAATTTCCTCTGCCGCCTATGGTAAAAAATGATGTTGATATAAGATATAGGCCCTCGGTGCCGAACAATGTCAAGCGTTGGAAGGTGTTCGAGGATGATCCAGAACTCGAAAGGTTTCTCAAATCAATTGATGAATTTTTTGCGGTACACATTGATCAAGATCCCGATCCAGAAGGTGACCCTCACCCTGAGGTGTTTTTAAACAAAATTGTTAATCATCAGATTATCCAGCTGCCTAGCAATCACATCCCGAGAGGACTAGTCCCTTTAGAGAGACTGTTCGATGGGAACGATTTGGAAGTAAAGGGAAAGGTCTCAAATGAAGATGCTGATACAGTCGAATGCAACATTGGCACGCAGGAAGAGACCAAGTTTGTCAGATTTTCAAGCAGCCTGACCAGTGAACAGAGGGCCGAGTACACGGAGTTGCTGAGAGAGTTTGTCGATGTGTTCGCTTGGACCTACAAAGACCTCAAGACATACGACACATCTGTCATTGAACACAAAATCCCGTTGAAAGAAGGAGCTAAGCCATTCAGGCAGAAGCTGAGACAGATAAATCCCATGTTGTTGCCGGTCATGGAAAAGGAGGTCAAGAAGCTGTTAGACGCCCAGATCATCGTCCCTTTGAGACATTCCGAATGGGTGGCCAATTTGGTTCCGGTAAGAAAGAAAAGCGGAGAAATCAGGATTTGCGTCGACTTCAGGAATCTGAACAAAAGCTCGAAGAAAGACAATTACCCCCTACCTAAGATGGAACACATACTGCAAAGGGTAACTGGTGCATCCAGGATATCTATGATCGATGGTTTTTCCGGCTATAATCAGATATCGGTCATGCCTGAGGACAGAGAAAAAATAGCCTTCACCACTCCTTGGGGCACATTCATGTACGCCAAAATGCCATTTGGGCTAATGAATGCAGGAGCAACATTTCAGCGAGCCATGGATATAGCCTTCATCAGAGAAAAAGACCAGTTCATAGTGATCTACCTAGATGACATCACGGTCTTTTCCAAGTCTGATAAAGAGCACCACTGTCATTTGAGGAGGGTTTTCTCGAAGTATCGGAGATTTGGTGTTTCCCTAAATCCCAAGAAGTCCCTGTTTGCTATGATGGAGGGCAAGCTGCTAGGCCATGTAGTATCGGTGGAAGGAGTAAGAATTGATCCCAACAGAGTGGAGGCGATTCAAACCCTGTCACTTCCCAGATATAAAAAAGAGGTCCAAGCATTTATGGGAAAGATTAACTTCCTGAGAATATTTGTCTCAAATTTTGCCAAGCTAGTAAAGCACATCATGGCCATGCTCAGGAAGGGAAATGAAGTGAAATGGACCGCTGAGCCCCAGGCATCTTTTGACCGAATAAAAAAGGCATTCACTGAGGCGCCTGTGCTAATCAGCCCTGATTATTCCAAGGATTTCCTAATTTTTTCTTTTGCTTCCTTTGATACAGTGGCGGCGGTCTTACTGCAGAAAAATGAGGAAGGGCGTGAGCAGCCCATCGCCTTCTTCAACAGGGCATTAAGAGACGCAGAAAGTAGGTATGAAATCATGGAGAAACATGCCTATGCCTTAGTGAAAGCTCTTAAAGCTTTCAGAGTCTATGTCTTGCATTCAAAAGTAACAACATATGTTCCTTTAGATTCCATGAAGGACATCCATGTACAGCCCGACGTAGATGGGAAAAGAGGCCGATGGATCGCTAAAATTCTGGAATTTGACTTAGAGATAAAGCCCACCAAGTTGGTTAAGGGGCAAGGTTTAGCCAAGCTACTGGCTGAATCCAACTGCGAAGCTTTGGGAGTTAGTTTCATCAATACTCGCCCAGGATCTCAGCAAGCTAAATCGCCCAGTCAATGCTCTCAATATGGCTTATCGCTGGAAGAATGTGCCTGGTATCGTGACATTCTGTATTTTCTGCAGGAGTTGAAGCCCCCCGATGGAATGGAAAAAAGCAAAGTGAGGGCTCTAAAGTTCAAGGCGGTCAGGTATTTCCTCATTGACCAAACCTTGTACTAGAAAGACCCTCTAGGGGTATTTCTGAGATGCCTGGACCTGCAGGAGGCCCAGAAAGTTACTTTTGATTTTCATAGCGGCCTTTGCGGAGGTCATCATTTCTGGAAAACCACAGCTCACAAGATACTCCGAGCTGGGTATTACTGGCCCACTTTATTCCCCGATGTTTTTAGGGAGATCAGATCTTGCATCAAATGTCAAAAGTTCTCAGGAAAACAACAGCTCAAATTACTGCCATTAAAACCCATAGTAGCTTCGACACCTTTTCAACAGTGGGGGTTGGACTTCATCGGAGAAATTCATCCTCCCTCAAGTGGTCAACATAGATGGATTCTGACTGCAACAGATTATTTCACCAAATGGATAGAATTTGTCCCCACCAGAAGCGTATCTCACAAAGTAATTATCATCTTCCTGGAGGATATCATAGCTAGATTTGGCTGTCCCAGCAGGATCGTCACCGATAATGCTGCTTCTTTCAAGTCTGAACCTCTAATTAAGTTCTGTGAGTAGTTCCAGATCTCGCTAATTCACTCCACCCCCTACTATCCCCAGGGAAATGGTTTAGCAAAATCCTCCAACAAAAGCCTAATAAGGATCATAAAGAGACTGTTGGAGGACAACAAAAGGGCCGGGGATTCAAAGTTGAAGTTTGCTCTATGGGATGATCGTGTGACAATGAAGAAATCTCTGGGCACTTCACCGTTTCAACTAGTCTACGGAGCAGAGGCGGTTTTCCCTACTCAGCTCGCCTTACCTGTGGCAAAGTTCTTTCAAGACTATGAGGGAGAACTAGATCATATGATCAGAATAATTCATCAGATAGTGGAGGTGTAGCAGATCAGGGAACAAGTGAAAGACGTGGCCTATAGTCACCAACAAAGGATCAAACAGGTTTTTGACAGGACGGTTAGGAAGAAAGAATTCAAGATCGGGGATTTGGTATTTAAGTGGGATGCCCCTAGGTAGGATAAAGGCAAACACGGCAAGTTTGATGCCCTCTGGACCGGCCCTTTCAAAATCTCTAAGGTTTTCTCCAACAATACATATGAGTTGTGAGACCTGGAGGGAAAAGAAGCTTTCAATAGCCCAATGAATGGGCATTTTCTGAAGAAATGTTTCTTTTAAGCCTATGACGGCTCCTTTGTTTGTAAATATTGTCCTTTACTTCTTTGTTTATTTTCTTTTTTGCATGTTTTCGGCTTAATAAGTGACTCCATAGCCCAATAGCAAGGCACTAAAGCTGCAGAAGGAGTTCTTAGAGAATCACAGGGATAACTCTATCCCCCATGGAGCCTAATGTTAGCGACATTTCTTGTCTCGGGCCTAAGAGTGTTCAGATCTACAAGTGGCGTGAAAAATGCCTGAGCGCAGCACATGGAAGAAGTCCTTTTCGAACTTAAAATCAAGCGAGCGGGTATTTCATTCTTCAGCAAAAAGGATTCAGCGACATAGTAGAACAGTGATTGATGGGTAATTGCAGTCAGCCGAGTCACGCCAAGTATAGCGCATAAGTTTCAAAGAGGTGAATGGTCAGAATTCTCCGTGGAGAACTCGGGAAGTAACGAGGGTCGTTGATCACGATCAGTTGATGCAGGGGTTCATTTCTTGAACTCAGGGTTCGTGAGTTCGAAGGGCAGACCATATCCTTTGGTTGCGCAAGATCGCAAGTCGCGAGAATTGTGGAAAGGAAAAGAGCCATCACTTCTCGGGATTTCGCGAAGGGAGAGTGCCAAGGTTCGACACTCCAGCTCGCGAGGTCGCGAGTTGCGAGAGGCACCAGCACTTAAGCACTACCCGACGATTACGTGTGGAGGGCAGCGACAATAAAAAGAGCTTCACAGTATTGTCGAGAAGATCTCAGTCGACCATCCATAGGGACACGTAGTGCACGATTAGGCTCCTCGCCTTTTCCCCCATCGCGACTTTGAAGCATAAGGACTAGCTCCCTCCTAGCCGTGAGACGCGAAGTGCCGAAGGCGTCCAAAACCCGGGCCCACAATATTACTGAGAAGATCTAAGCCGTCCATCTAGAGGGACGCGTGGTACATGATCAAGCCATGTCGTCGTTTCGCCTATCGTAACTTTGAAGCATGAGGAGCAGCCTCCTCCCAACCGCGAAACGCGAAATGCCGAAAGCGCCTTTGAAGATAGGCACAAGGTCAAAGCCCATGGTCACTTGGGGGTGATAGAAAGAACTGCGCAAAGGGCTGAAGCATCAGGTTTAGCTGCAGAAGGGATCACTGTGTTCTCCAGGTGCCACTTCAACTTGATCTCAATCCTGGTACCTTCTCGGAGTGAATGAAGAAGAGAGAGGGTGGTTGAAACCTCGCCTCACTCATTAATTGCAAGGTATGGATGTCCCGGCAGGAATTCTGCCCGAGATGGTCCTCTGTACTAGTTTTCCCACAGAATCTATGCCGATGTCCTCGACTCACCAGGGAAGTCTGTGCATGCTAATTCAACATTTAAGGGCTCAGCGACCCCTTGGCATGAGCCATGTCGAGTTTAGATGGCGTATGACAAAGGAGTGCAGGCCATATTTGATTGAAGAGACGCCTCGTCCTGAAAGTCTAAGACACCTCGGTTGGGTGAATGTTTTAGGAGTATATATACTTAGTTTTGATATTTTTCAAAGGATCGATGGTTGAGCAAAGCTCCCTACTGTAATGTTTTAACAGCTATTCTAGATTTCATCTTATGCATCTGTATATAAGATTTCTTGCTTTATGACAGACAGTTCTCCTTACTCCATCTAATTTTCATCTCATGCTAAGAGAGTTCGTGAATGACTGAATCGTGCAAATTATTGCAGTTCTGTTATGATAAAGGATTTATTATTGCATTATTGTATTCTCTGGCTCTGCGTTTGAATATAAGCCGATCTTGTGTTTAAATGCTTTCTTCTATCGTCTGTTAGAAACCTGTTGTTGATAACAGACCGCCACTTTCATTTTATAAGTCTCCTGCCTGTTCACCCTTTACTATAGCTCACTGTCTGAAATTTACGCAAGACCTCACTTGCCCATGCATATCTGGCCTAGTTTCAAAGTTGGGACGCTATTGTTTTGAGTTTCCTTCCGTTCGATCACCCATCTATAAACAACCGTGACATAAAACTGATGGGCGTCGGGCTCTGATCCTGCCAGCAATCCAGGAGTGACTTCCATCGCCAACAGATCCATAACACTTTAAATAAGTGGCACCAATATATGGTTAAGTACCACATGTAGGCAGGCTGGTAGCCTGACCTATGCAAAGTTTTGGCACCCATGGAGGCCCACAGTTCGAACGTGGTGGACTCCAAAACAATTTTTTCCAAAAACAACCAATGACCAATAAATGGGTGCCACATGGCACCTTTACATGTGCCCAAGTAAATGCCACATGTCAAGATCTGATTAGACCACTTGTCTACCTAGTCAACACATCTTCCTAGTCATCACACTTTCCCAGTCACTGTTTTCCACGTGTCGTATGGTTGTATGACCTTGCCATGTCAATCGTACGAGTGTGCCATGTGTCACCCTTGCAGTGGTGACATGTGTCACACTCTGATAGGTCCACCTGTACCTGTCCATGTCATCATCCACTATACCTTTCCACTTCAGTTGTACAGCTTGTACAGTCAGTTAACGGAGTTCGACAATCTTGCCTACATCTTCAAGCCTTTGTCTTAGTGGGCTTTCTTATTTCTCTTCAAATATTTTCAAGTACATCATGAAGGTTCCAATGGATTACAAAAATGAGTTGGTTGTGTTCTACCAGATCTCAAGAACCCATCAAAACTAATGACACTGAAAACGGATGCACGAAGCTCCCAGAAATGGCACGCAAAGGTGAGCTCCTCGATAGCTTCCCTACATAACAATGGCCTTCGATCAATAATTTTGTAGCATTTCTCTTTTCTGAACCTCCTCCCATGGCTTCAAGAGCCTCTGGTTTATATAGGCCTAAATTTGATAACCATCTCCCAAATTCCCCCCCTAGATCTGGACTCAAAAAGGGCCCAAGATCCTCCAAAAATGGGCAAAATCACACAAATATGCTAAGAAAATCAATTAAAAATCATATAGTACAGTGTAAAACCCACTATATGCAAAAATCAAGGGCACAACCCATTTTTTTGCTGGTTCCTAGTCACTTGGGCGCCTCCATGTCGCTAGGCGCTAGTAGTTATGCGTTGGCCCCCTCCTGGATTCTTGGCTCTCGGTTATATGGTTGGCCATGTGGCCTTAGGATTTTATCCACACGCCCTTCTCTACATTTATCCCTCAGATCAAGGCCCATGGTTAAGCCCCTTGGTCAGCAGGCTAGCCCGACTGACTGGGGCTAACCCCTATTCTCCCGTGCCACGAATAGAATATGGGTCATATGTTGAGTGGAACTGCGACCGAATGCTAAGGCCAAACTCCAACATTTGCGCTAATAGTTACATTGAGGTTTTTTCATATTGCAACGGACACATGGAATGCGCTAGGGGCTGGGGCCTAGCCCCATCCCTATCCTCCGCCATCTGATGATTCATAACACTTTAAATAAAAGTGGCACCAATATATGGTTAAGTACCATTGTAGGCGTGTTGGTATCCCGACCTATGCTAAGTCTTGGTGCCCATGGAGGTCCATGGTTCAAACATGGTGGACTCCAAAAAAACTTTTTCCAAAAACAACCAATGACCAATAAATGGATGCCACGTGGCAACCCATGACTGGGCCACGTGGCACCTTTACATGCACCCAAGTAAATGCCAAGTGTCAAGATCTGATTGGACCACTTGTCTTCCCAGTCATCACATCTACCTAGTCAACACACTTGCCCAGTTAGCACACTTTCCCATTCAACACACTTTCCCAGTCACTATCTGCCACATGTTGTACGACTGTACGACCCTGCCACGTTAACCGTACGGACGTGCCATGTGTCACCCTTGCAATGGTGAAATGTGTCACACTTTGATAGCTCCACTTGTACCTATCCACATTAGCATCAACTGTACCTTTCCATGTTAGTTGTACGGACGTATGACCTGTACAGTCAGCTTCCACATGGGACTGTACGGACTGTAGAGCCATCATTTGTTTTGCCTGTTTGGCAAAATGAACAGATCGTGATATCTTGGTCATATGACGTCCGTTTGAGCCCGTTCAAGTTGTGTTGGGTTCGTAACATTGAGTCCTACTCATACGTGCCTTTTGAAGAGATTCTGAGAACTTTTATTTTTAGGCCTTTCTGAGCCCCATCTGGCTCCTGAATCCAATTCTGGATCACACCTCCCCACTAAAGACCTTTTGGTCCTCCAAAAGGTTACAAAATGGACCTTATTGATTAGATACTCATAAGGATAAATAAAACACTATGTTGTACAAAAATGATGTTATAACATGTCATCATTTCAACATGTGTGATTACATTAATGGAAGCAAAATACAATGAAGTTGTGACATCCACTTCTGGAAAAACCAAGTGACTTTTTTCTTTCCTTCATGGTGTTCCTCTTGCTTCACTGGTAATGTCTCTTCCTTGGTGAGTACATACACAATCCTTTTTTCCTTCCTTGGACGAAGCTCTGGATTAAGCTTCCAACATTTAGCCTTTTGATGTCCACACTTGTTGCAATAAGCGCAGTGGGTTTTTGGCATCTAGACTTGTTTTCCCTTCTCTTTCTTCTGTTGTGGAGTTGATTCTTTATGTCGTGTCTCCTTCTTGGTCGACATAAACTTCCTGTACAAAGATTGTCTCTTCCAACACTTGGAAACACAATGCTTGGGTGAATGACAAAAAGTACATGGATACATATTCCACAAGTTTCAGATTACATGATTATGGTTTTTATAATCAAAAAGATAATTGGAAAAATCATGACCATTATACCTTTCTTGCTAATATTCACTTTGCTTTGGAGATGACTTGCATTCACTATCACAATCATGGAGTGATACGCCATTACCTTTCGTGAAGTGTTCCCGCAATGACTTAAGCTGGCCATTTCAAGCATTACTTGCTTCCAATGTTTTGGAGCCCATCTTGGAGAATTCTCCAATCTCCTCTTCTCCATATCCAATTCCTAAATAATGAGGTCTTTCCACAACCTCTATGGGATTAACAATTCCTTGGCCCTTATTTCCAAGGCCCTTTCCTTCATAACCCATCTTGGTTAACAATTTCAAACCTATACCTCTCGTATGTTGTTCAAATGCACCAAAAGAACCATCTTGATGGGAACAATGCAAAATTGATGAATAACCTCCATTGCATACCTCAAAGACGTTTTCTGAAACAGATGTAGAAGGCAATTCCTTCAATTCTTCTTTTCTTTTGTTGTTCTTTGAAGCTTTATCTTGAACCGATCTCTTTCATTCCAAGTAGTCTTCATACAACACTTTCACCATATCTGACATGTAAAAGAGAGCTTTTTTCATATCCTTATCATCTTGAGAAAGTCCCTCTTTAGAAGCCATTTTCTCAACTAGCTCAAAATCCAACCGTCAACTAGCTCTAATACCACTTGATCTGAAAAGATCTTTTAAACAACAATGGTTGAGTTATTATGCAGGAGTTAAAATACCATTTAGGAAACTGAAGTAAGAGGAATATTTAATGAAGAAACACAACAACCATTAAGTATTATACAAATCTAAACATAAGCATGAAGACAGCAAACCATAAACACTAATGTGATAATGGTGTTCGACAATCTCGCCTACGTCTCTGGGCCTTTGTCTTAGTGGGATTTCTTATTTCTCTTCAAATATTTTCAAGTACATCATGAAGGTGCCAATGGATTACAAAAATGAGTTGGTTGTGTTCTACCAGATCTCAAGAACCCATCAAAACTGACGACACTAAAAACAGATGCATGAAGCTCCTAGAAATGGCCTGCAAAGGTGCGCTCCTCGATAGCTTCCCTGCATAACAATAGCCTTTGATCAACAATTCTGCAGCATTTCTATGCTCTGAACCTCCTCCCATGGCTTCAAGAGCCTCTATTTTATATAGGCCTGAAGTTGGTAACCATCTCCCAACTTCCCCCCAAGATCTGGCCTCAAAAAGGGCCCAAGATCCTCCAAAAATGGGCAAAATCCCACAAATCTGCTAAGAAAATCAATAAAGAATCATTTAGTATAGTGTAAAACCCACTATATGCAAAAATCAAGGGCGCAACCCCTTTTTTCGCTGGTTCCTAGTCACTTGGGTGCCTCCATGTGGCCAGGCGCTAGCAATTATGCATTTTCCCCCTCCTGGATTCCTGGGTCTCGGTTATATGGTTATCCATGTGGCCTCAGGCTTTGCTCCACGTGCCCTTCTCTGCATTTAGCCCTCAGATCAAGGCCCACAGTTGAGCCCCCCGGTCGACGGGCTAGCCCGACTGACCAGGGATAACCCCTATTCTCCCGCTCCACGAATAGAATCTAGGTCATATGGTGAGTGGCACCACGACCAAAGGCTAAGGAAAAACTCCAACATCTGTGCCAACAGTTACATTGAGGTCTGGTCGTATTGCAACAGACACATGGCACGCATTGGGGGTTGGGGCCTAGCCCCAGCCCTATCCTCCGCCATCTGATGATCCATAAAACTTTAAATAAAAGTGGTGCCAATATATGGTTAATTACCACCTGTAGACAGATTGGTAGCCCGGCCTACACAAAGTCTTGGTGCCCATGGAGGTCCACGGTTCGAACTCGGTGGACTCCAAAACAACTTTTTCCAAAAAAAACCAATGACCAATAAATGGGTGCCACATGGCACCTTTACATGCGACCAAGTAAATTCCACATGTCAAGATCCGATTGGACCACTTGTCTTCCCAGTCAACACGCTTTCCTAGTCAGCACACTTGCCCAGTCACTATTTGTCACATGTTGTATGACTATGCGGCCCTGCCACGTCAACCTTATGAACGTGCCATGTGTCACCCTTACAATGGTGACATGTGTCACAGTTTGATAGGTCCACCTGTACCTGTCCACATCAGCATCGACTATACCTTGCCACGTTAGTTGTACAATCGTACGACCTATACATTCAGCTGCCATGTGGCATTGTACGGACTGTATGGTCATCATTGTTTTTTCATGTTTGGAAAAATGAACAGATCGTGATATATTGGTCATACAATGTTCGTTTGAGCCCGTTCAATTTGTGTTGGGTTCGTAACATCGAGGCCTATGCACATGTCCATTTTGAAAATATTATGGGCACTTTGAGTTTTAGGCCTTTCTGAGCCCCATTTGGCTCCTGGATCAAATTTTGGATCAGTCGCCTTAGGCTTGATGCTAGGAGCCTCTAGAGGCATCAAGGAGGTGGGAGGGGTTGCACAGGGAGGAGGACGAGAGATGGGGGAGGTCGGAGCAAAGGGGGGAGGGTGGGTTGAGGGGGGGTGGGGCAAATGAGGTGAGCTGGGAGGGATTGGGACAAAGACACTAGAGAGACTAAGAAGAGCGCGGGCGAGGATATTTTTAACCACCCAGTAGCTAGGTTGATTCCTGCAGGTGCGACGAGCATTCGGAAGGGAGACAAATATCTCTTCTTTCTAGTCGTCGAGCAATTGTTGTAAGGGGCCTGAAACAGAGCGATCAAAGCCATCCTGGTTGGCCAGGAAAGACATGTGAGGAGAAAAGGGGGAGCGCTTACTGCGACCACTACGTCCCAGGGTGGGGGTGGCATACTGACTAGGAGGCATGTAGGGGAAATTAGGAAAGTCGGGCGCAGAGGAGAGCTGCCACTAAGCTCTGAGGATAGATGGCACATGTCCAGTCATTGCAGTGCATGCCACGAGAGGGGGTGGGGGTTGTTGTTTGGTCACCTGCATCCGGGGTTGCACATTGCAATATCAAATACTTAATAAATATTAATTATTTAATATTATCTATTAATTATTTATTAATAACAAATAGTCATAGCAAAAGTCTCCGCACATATGATGTACAGGTAAGTAGTAACTCATTGCACATTGCAATATTAAATACTTAATAAATATTAATTATTTAATATTGCAATGTGCAATGTGCAATGTGCAATGTGATGTTTCTTATGTGCAGAAACTTTTGTAGACATATCCTTGCACGGTTATGGTTGAAAATTATTAAATAATTAATTATTTAATATTGTTTATTGATTAATTAATTATTATTTATTAAGAACAAATAGTCAAGGAAAAAGTCTTTGCATATACGATGTACAAGTATGAAACCATAACCGTGCAGGGATATGTTCGTGCAAATATGTATGTACAAAAGTCTTCACACATAAGCAACACTACATTGCACATTGCAATATTAAATAATTAATAAATTATTTAATATTATTTAATTATTGCACTGTGAAATGTGTCATTGCTTAAGTGTGGAGACTTTTGCATAGGAATACCTTGCACAACTATGGTTGCAATTTGTTAAATAATTAATTATTTAATATTATCTATTAATTATTTATTAAGAACAAATAGTGAAACCAAAATTCTATGCACATACAATGTACGGGAAAGCAACAACGCATTACACATTGGAATATTAAATAATCAATATATATTGATTATTTAATATTGCAATGTGCAATGCGATGTTGCTTCTGTGTGGAGACTTTTGCACAGGCATATCCCTGCACGACTATGGTTGCAATTTATTAAATAATTATTTATTAATTAAGAACAATTTTTTTTCCACAAATAAAAATAAAAATAAATCTTAATTCTATTCATCCGGAGAGAACCAAATTTCATTTTGTATGTGCACATAGCACAACCCAAAAGTGGGTAAAAAGAGCAGAATAAAATCTTGTAGAGGCCTAAAAACTGGCTAAAAGGCCACCGAGAAGAGAACAACAGAAGAAGTTGTCTATAAATAAATAAAAAGTATCAGAAATAGTCAAATGAAGCACGTTATCATGCCTCAAAGAAAAATCATCCAAGAGAGCAATCCCAAAGAAACCCTAGAGCCTGAACAAACCAGATCAGACTGGTATGAGCTCCCACACCAAGAGATCTAGATAGCAAAGGTATTGAAGAAAACACCACCCACGGAAGAAACTGAATGTGATGGACCAAAAGTTGCACGCCAAAAGAAAGGACCTCAAAGTGATGCCCTGACCACAACACTGCACACCCTTAGGAAAGGACCTCAAAGAACATGCCACCACCAAACAGTAAAAAATGAGAGATGAGATGTCAAAACCCAACAAAAATAAATCTTGATTTGGCATACATCAAACCCCGATCTATCCAACTACAATCAGAGAAAGGGAATGCAGACTGATGTGGAGAACCCCAAAAACCATGCCAAGAGAAAACCAAAAGTACTCCTCCAATGAACACCCAGAAGCGAGACGGACCAGGTCAGAGCGGCATACAACCTCTTAAATGCAAAAGAGGATCCAATCCTCAAGACCCAAATTCAAAAAACATTGAACTTGGCACCAAAATCACTGAATCGAGGGCTACGATGCAAAGGGTATCCATCAAACTTTCAACGAACTCAAATAATGAAATGGAAAACAATATTAAAAGTACCAAAAGGCCACAAAGAGAGGGGAACTCCACATAGAAACCAACGGAAAAAGGAGGCCGTGAATACCTCCAACCAATGGGGCAGAAAAAACGAGCACCGAAGACTGGATCCAAATGAATTGTCTAACACACAACAATCCCCCCTACAAACCCAACCACTGCGAACAAGACGGATGCCAAGAAGAACACACGTCCCCCAAACAATCTAGAATCTAAAAAAATCTCACACCGAACTTAGCACAGGGAAAAAACAGTCGCACCATCACTCAGCCTACGAGCATAGGAAGATCTAGAGCCGAGAAAGGATAAGCACACCAACTGGGAAGAAGAGTGACCAATGGAGGATAGAAAAGGAATGAGGAGGAGAAACGATGAGGAAGAGAGGGTTCTGCGGTTGAGGAAACCTAGTCGTAGACCTCCCAATTAAGAACAATTTATTATATAAATAATTATTTAATATTAGTTATTAATTATTTATTAAGAACCATAGCTCTATGGGGATATACCTATGCAAAAGCATACGCACATAAGCAACTTTGCATTGCACATTGCAATATTAAATAATTAATAATTATTTAATTATTTAATATTAAATAATAAATTTCACATTGCATATTGTGCGTTGCACATTAATAAATAATACCACCATTCCTATCTGGGGTTATATAAGCGCATCACACATTGCAATATTAAATAATTAATATTTATTAGATATTTAATATTGCAATGTGTTGTTGTTTATGTACAGAGACTTTTGCAAAGGCATATCCCCGCACAACTTTAGTTGTGATTTATTACATAATTAATTGTTTAATAAATTTCACATTGCATATTGCACATTGCACATTGATAAATAATACCATACCTATGCGGGGATATACCTATGTCAAGGTACAGACAAATTGTCAAAGAAAAAGTCTCCACACATTGCAATATTAAATAATTAATAAATAATATTAAATAATTGATTATTTAATAAATTACGCATTGCATATTGTTCATTCCACATTAATAAATAATACTATACCTATGTGGAGGTGTGGACAAATTGTCAAAGAAAAAGTCTTCGCACATACGATTTACAGGTACGAAACCATAGTTGTGCGACAATATACCTCTGCAAAGGTGTGGAAAAATCATCAAAGCAAAACTCTCCACACATAATAGTAGCACATTGCACATTGCAATATTAAATAATTAATAATTATTTATTTATTTAATATTAAATAATTAATAACTAGTTAATAAATAATATTAAATAATTAATTATTTAATAAATTGCACATTGCACATTAATAAAAAAATACCATACATATGCAGGGATATACTTGTGCTAAGGTGCACACAAATCGTCAAAGAAAAAGTCTCTACACATACAATATATGGGTACAGAACCATAGATGTGCAGGAATATACCTATGCGAAGATATGAACAAATCGTCAAAGAAAATGTCTACACATAAGTAGTAGCACATTTCACATTGCAATATTAACCTCTCCATTAAGCATTTCACTTATTTATTTACTAATTTTTAAGCCACATTAAAAAAATTGTTTTTTTTTTCTTATTTTTACAAAGTTTTATGCTAATTGTTTTTACTTTATTCTTATCATTGTAGTCTTTGCATAAACAATAATGCTATTTTTCTTTATTATGTAAATTATCTTTTGGCAAAGACTATTCATTATCTATACATCTAATTATATTAAGTTTCATTGTTCAACATATATTTCTCACTTAACAACATATATTTCCAAGTCAATAAGAACTTTGATGCCATATAACCCTTATTTATATCATTTTATCACTTGATTATAGTTTTATTTCAAATAAATTTAAATGTTTTATATTAATAAATTTTTATTTCTCATAGTTTTATCTTAAAATTTATATTCAATTGAATTATATATAAATTATAATTATGTGGTTATTTTGAAGGTGGATTTAGTTATAGTTT
Organism: Picea mariana; assembly: GCA_032191745.1. Taxonomy (NCBI): domain Eukaryota; kingdom Viridiplantae; phylum Streptophyta; class Pinopsida; order Pinales; family Pinaceae; genus Picea; species Picea mariana. The sequence goes on along the minus strand of JASDQU010752396.1, from coordinate 2,831 downwards.
TTTTTATAGATTCTTATTATAAAGTTTATGACCAAGGTTCAACTAAAATTAAAAATATTTAAATTTTGATTTATTTATCATGTTTATACTCAATGAGGAAATGAACATGGTAAATATATCTTATGTTACAAAATTAATGTGAACCATAACGAAAAATTCCAAGATTAATTATTAAAAGCATAAGGAAGGTACAAGTTCATCATATGAGAAGATTAATTATTAAAAGCATAAGGAAGGTACAAGTTCATCGTATGAGAAGAGGAAAGGGAAAATCATTGAGAAAATAATACTCAATGAGGAAATGAACATGGTAAATATATCTTATGTTACAAAATTAATGTGAACCATAACGAAAAATTCCAAGATTAATTATTAAAAGCATAAGGAAGGTACAAGTTCATCATATGAGAAGATTAATTATTAAAAGCATAAGGAAGGTACAAGTTCATCGTATGAGAAGAGGAAAGGGAAAATCATTGAGAAAATAATACTCAATGAGGAAATGAACATGGTAAATATATCTTATGTTACAAAATTAATGTGAACCATAACGAAAAATTCCAAGATTAATTATTAAAAGCATAAGGAAGGTACAAGTTCATCATATGAGAAGATTAATTATTAAAAGCATAAGGAAGGTACAAGTTCATCGTATGAGAAGAGGAAAGGGAAAATCATTGAGAAAATAATCTTTTAGTATTGTTAATGTTGAGAAAATCACCTAAAAATCACCAAAATCGTGAGAAATTGCGATTTTTTCAAAAACAATCGTTGAAAAAATCAGTTGATTTTTTGGCGATTTTTTTGAAAAAATCGGCTGTCTAAAAAAATTTAGAAACTCGCGGGTTTAAGGGGTCTGTGAGGGGGTTTTTGTGTTTTATTTGTGCATTTAGCCAAGGAGGAGAGTCAAGCCATTCAACCAGCCAAGGAGGAGTTTTCCATTGGGATTTTGTGGATTCAAGGGTCAGATTTGTGGATTTGGCATTGGAATTCTTAGTCCATTTCACAGTTTTTGCATACGGAGGTAAGTAAAAAAATTTGTCCATTATTTTTCATTTTTTCACCATAGATTTTCATAGGTTTTTAGTGGCAATGAGTTTTACATCTTCAAAATTCATTTTTGATGGATCAAAAACCATTTTTTGCCATTGTTATGTGATTTTCTTTCTTGCCATGTATGCCCAAAAACGTTTTTGGGATTTTCTTGCCCTAGTTCTATGTAAATTAGTTTAAAATTTTTTGTGTCTATTTCGGTTTCAAAACCAAGTTTGAATGCTAGATACATAATTGATTTATCTCTGATTTTTAAATTTTCATTTTTTCATCAATAACACATGCTAAAAAACGATTTTGTTTTGCCCTAGGTTCATATTTTTCCATATTAAAGATGCCAAAGCCATTGGATCCATTCTGGGAGTATGGTGAGCCTGATCCTCCAGGGAATTGACAACATCTCAGATGCAAGCTATGTGGGAAATCAATGTTCGGTGGGGTATACTGGCTAAAATACCACCTTGCAAAAATTCCAGGGAATGAGGTGGGGATTTGTACCGAGTCAAGCGAAGAACTTGTTGTGAAGGCCACAAAAGCAATTGAAAAGTATTCAAAAAACAAAAATTACACATAAGCCAAGAAAAAATAAATGACTTCAAGATCCAGGTCAAGGGGAAGCACACACACTCTTGGGGCAATGGGAGTGGAGTCTAGTGAGATCCACTCCTCACAGTCTGTAATGCCTACAACAACATCATCATATTTTATGACAAGAACCACACCTGGTGCACAACCGTCTATCAAGTCCATGTTGAAAAAAAAATAGAAAGAAGAAGCGGACAAACTTGTGGGTAGATGCCTTCTATGGAGTGATATTCCATTCAATTTGGCCAGGAACCCATTCTATGTGCCCATGTTTGAGGCTGCTAGTATTGTTGGTCTGGGGTATAAGCCCCCCACTTATGAGGAGTTGAGAGGGCCCATCCTTCAAAATGAAAAGGTTGATTGCACTCAGAGGTTGCAGGAGCTTCGAGATTCATGGTAGTTCACAGAATGCATGATGATGTCAAATGGTTAGACTGATGGGAAGGGTAGAACCCTTCTCAATTTTTTGGTTCATTGTCCCAGGGGGACAATGTTTTTGAAATCTATGGATGCATCTGCACATGTCAAGGATGCGGCATTACTTTGTGATTTGTTGGATGGCTTCATCCAAGAGGTAGGTCCGCAGCATGTTGTCCAAGTCATAATGGACAATGCTGCAAATTATGTGGCTGCTGGTAGGATGCTTATGTCTAGGTATCCTACACTGTTTTGGACTCCTTGTGCCGCTCATTGCATTGACTTGATGTTAGAGGATATGGGAAAGCTTGATTGGATCAAGGAGACCATTGATTTAGCGAGGAGCATCACAAAATTCATATACAATCATGCTTCTGTACTTAGCATGATGAGACAATTCACAGGTGACAAAGAGTTGGTGCATCCTGCCATCACACACTTTGCCACTAGTTTTATTTCTCTTCAGTCTCTTTTGAATTCTAGGTGGGAATTGTAGACAATGTTCCTTTCACCTGAGTGGCATGCTTTATCATTTAGCAGTAAACCAGAGGGGCAAGCCATTATGAGGCTAGTTGCATACCAGGAGATCTTTTGGGATGCAGTGAATGAGGTGTGCACCATCAGTGAACCTTTGGTAAAGGTTCTTCGCTTAGTCGAAGGGGACAAGCCCACAATGGGCTACCTATATGAGGCCATGGATAGGGCCAAAGAGTCCATTCGTGCTTATTATGTGGACAAGGGGGATCAAGGGCATGAGAGAAAAGAAATGATATGGA
>JASDQU010752395.1:100313-113602 GCA_032191745.1 Picea mariana | reverse complement strand
GCATATACCCATCTCTCCCACCACTCCCTATCCCCCCCTCTCTCTCTCCTCATAGTCAATATCAATCTCTCTCTCTCTCTCTGCCCCTCTTTCTCTCTCACACTCTCTCTCTTCCCCCTCTTTCTCTCTACCACTTTATATACCTCCATCTCTCTCTCCATATCACTCTCAACCTCTCTTATACACTTTTTGGCGCTCTTCCTCCCTCCCCTTATCTCTCTCTCTCTCTCTCTCCTTCATTTTCCCCTCTCTCCCCCCACCTTCCTCTCACTCTCATTGTGAAAGAAAGTATGGTATGAATATGAATACAAAATAAAGAATGTATTTGAGGAGATGGGCATCATACATGAGATGTATACTACAAGAGAAATAATAAATTCAAGACAAGTAAGCCACCACCTGTAACCCTCGATAGTGCCTTGTATTGCACATTGAATCTTTGGACTCCGCTCATGAAATTATCCTCGATTAGATGTTGTGGTTTGTTTTCATTCATGGAAATTGAGATCAAGAGGTAAAAGTGATTCTCTCTCTCTCTCTCTCTCTCTCTATTATCCTTTATCCCTCCCTCCCTCCCTACCCCCCTGATCCGAGAATTTCTGTGAGAACTTTCTCTACAAAAATATAGGATGAGGACCTTTTACTGATGATTAACTGCATAAAACATGAAAAAATAATTCCTTAAAAATGCATGTGAACGTGAGAGAATTGTCATAATCGTGTGAATATGTGTAATTAAATCTTTATTTAATCAAGCGAGAATGCAATCAAAACTCACACATATAATTTTACACCCATGTTTTAACAAATTTCACCAGACTCTTCTGGCTACATCTTTAGATACACTTGGAATACAAATCTCCATATGATCCTTCCTATTGCAGGGTTGAAACCTTCTCACAAAATGTGGCACATGCTCTATAAAGGGTTGAAAGTCTAGAGAAACCTTCTCTTATACAAAGGGAACTTAAGTCTCTCACATAAGTGACATTTCTTTAGACACCAGAAGGACTAAATTCCTTTCTTCCAATCCCTCTTGAGCTCTCTCTCTCCAAGCTCTCTAAAAGGGGTCTCCCTCTCCAAAGCTTATATAATGAGTTTATACATTTTCCTTCTCTCAATAATTCGACACAAGATCAAAAAATTTAGGATCTAATAATAACTCAAAGGACAAAAATGAGAAATTGTCTCAACCAACCTATGAGACTCTTAACTTCCCCTTGAAACTAGGAAACTACTTGGGATATAATGATGAAGAATCCCAAACTAGCTCATGATACTTTTAACCTCCCATTGAAACTAGGAAACTAATTTGTGAGGTGGATTCTCACACAACTGATTTCCCCTTTTTACAAATTAAATGAAAAATACATGAGTAATTCCACCTACTCCAAGTATTAATAATTTTTCAAATTTGAATGAATAATTGCATGAGCTTCTCACACTCATTTAAAGTATTAATCATTTTTTTTAGTATTAATCAGTCCTTTTAAACTTTGTCAGCTATCATCAATCAACATTTTAATAATATTATTCATGGTGTGTAAAGTATTGAATCCTTTTGTGGACATCCTCCTAGATCATACCTCCCCACAAAAAGCACTTTTGACCCCCCAAAATTATAGATAGAAATTGTAACTGGAATCTCTGCAACCAACTTCTAGAAAGAGTCTTACACTCCATGATGCACTTCCCCACTCCTCGATCTACATAACAAATGTCTCTGACAAGACACACCCTTCTTCTCCTTCACCTTTGTACTTCAAAATGAGGATGTCAATGCCAACACTTGCATCAATTCAAACCTGTAGTTGATTCCTTCATCTTCATAACAAATGTCTCTGACATGCCACACCTTTATTTTCCTTCACCTTTGCACCTCGGAATGAGGATGTCGATGCCAACACTTGCATCAATGAAAATATTTAGTTGATTCTTTGATCTGCATAAAAAATGTCTATGAAAGGCCACACCCTTCTTTTCCTTCACCTTTGTACTTTGGAATGAGGATTTTGATGTCAACACTTGCATCAATACAAATCTGCAGTTGGCAATACATGATCACAATTTTGAAAATTTCAAAGCAGTACCATACTTGCCAATAGTTTATAAAACACTCATGAAAAAGTTTAAAATGATTTCCAAAATAGGCCTTAGACAAAATAATGTCTCTCACTCAACAGTGGTTAGAAGACCCATTATAATGTTTCCAACAAGGATTAGGCATAAAACTAATACCTTCACTCTCATCATCAATTACGAGATGATAATCACAACCTTTTACAGCAGTATGAAGGAAACATTAACATCAAGGTGCACTAGTTGTTAATTCTCATGGTTTTAAAAGCCCCCCATTACAAACATGTGCACCATAATAAATAAGGCAAATGCCTTCAAGGTGCATCAATGGTTAGACACCATGGTCTTGAACCACTGCAACATAATATGCACCAGGGGAAATGTCCATCTCCCTTGTTTTCCTTGATCCAACTTTAGGCATAGAAAAAAATTCCCTGCAAATTTCAGATCTCGTTGCCTTATTGTAGCATCAAAACCACCAGCATCTACAAGTACATTTTTATCTTCTTACAATTCTCAGAAAAAGGAAAAAACAAAATTAAATGAGACTTACATTTTTATCAGCTTCATGGTTTCCATGGTAATTTTGTGCAATGAAGAAAATATACTCAATATCTCCATTGGTTCCTTGATACATAGCTTTTAATTCAGGAAAGGAGGGGCAGTTGTTGGTGGCATGATTCTACTCACAAATACCACATACTTCAACATTATTCAATAGGGACTCCCTGAAGGGATGTTTTTGTTCTACGCTTTGAGAAAAATATGGATAGTGCTTTCTCAACCTCTACTTGTTTCTTCTTAACCTGCAATGTGTCAAATTGTGAACTAAAAGAACTAAGAATATCAATTTTAAATTTTTCCAACAAATTACCAATTTCAGCACAAGTGAGTCCTCCTTACAATGATTTATTAATTATGGTAGCAACATATCGAGGACCTTTCCCATGCTTTGAAGTTTCATGAATATCTTTTACTTAATCCACGGATTTGATCATATCCTATTTGGGAAATGTAACCTCCACCCCATAAATTTAAAAGGTCAAGGAATTCATATTGTATACCTCTTATTAAAATGGTGTGCAAAATTTCCTTGTCCAATTGACTCTATTTGGACCTTTGAAAATTATACTAGAATCTCTCTGCATAGTCTTACAAACTCTAGTCCTCCTTCTGAGTCATAAGGACTTCTTCACAAAGATCCCTCATTGTGCAATAGTCTTGACATTTTTTTAGAAAATATTTTCTCATGCCATCCCATCTATGGATACTCTTCCAACCAAGTCCAATGAACCAATGGAGTTTTGCATTATTCAAGGTGGCAAGAAACAACTTCAACTTCTAAGCATCCATTGTATAGTCATAACTTTTGCAAAGGACATGGAACTCAAAAGGGAAGGCATATGGGTCTTTAGTGGATAGACCATTAAAATTAGGTAGAGTTGATGGAGAAATATTCTTCATAGGAGCAGCATCTTCAAGGTATTTAATTGGAAATTCAAAATTGGTGGTGTCACCCTGGCTAGCACTATCCCCTTCTTCTTCTATCATGATAATGAGCAAAGGGTCTACCAACGGTGGTGTTTGTTATTCTCTTGAGTCTTGAGAAAAAATCAGTTCTTCTAAATATGATGGTATGTGAACTAGATTATGTTGAGAGTTTGAGTCTGAATTAGGTTGTCAACTAATCATCTCTTCCATATACATGTCCTTCATTGAGAGGATTAAACTATGCCTCTACGAAAATTTTGGTGCAAATTCAGGAGTAGAATTCCTCCTATGACCTCATTGGATATGAATTATTGTCCCTAAGCCTCCTCCTGATGAAGACCAATATGAAAATTGTTTATTACCTCAGGTGGCCCTTACTGTTCCACATGCTCGTGCTCTTGGATTTCTAGTCATATTCATGCACCTAAATTATTTTAACTAATATACAAAACATTGTGTATGATATGTTACAAAGAGGGACACTGACTATTCACTATTCGTACAATGTATATCCATGTACCATGTGTTATCTATTCCAACCAAGTAAACATTCCCAAAGTATTTTGACACCTCCTTAGAAATGGTGCCAAAATGACAGGTATTTTATATGCCATATTGTTTCCAACATAACATCTAGATTACTAGTGCATTTAATTATTACCCAAGGGTGGTAAATATCGCAAGGTATCCTACAAAATATATGTAAGACTCTCAAATTAATTAACTAGGTGGACAACTTAATAATGACATTATCAGTTATCTAGAAATCCAATTATATTTAGTTAAAAGCAAGAAACAATTGATGATTTACACATGCAGGTTTTATAACATGAGACTTGTAGCGATAAACCATTAACTGATAAAGTATAATATTAATTTGTGTTGAAACACACACAAACACACACACACACACACACTTCAAATCATAAAAACAATTAATCTTAAGCAAACATTTAAACAATCAAATGCAGAAAGAAAATATACAATACATTAGCATAAGAATAAATTGAATGACAAAAAATAAATAACAACAAATAAGTAACAACACCAATTCCTCCCCTGAGTGGTCCCTTAATGGAGAAAGGTGTTGAATAAGTATGTAGTTTGTAGTCTACTTTAGTAATAAGTTTAATACACAAAATAAAGAAACTGTATCTTTATTCTGAAAGAGCATTCTACAGTAATATTATGTCTCTTCTTGTCTCTTCTTATCTCTCCTGTATATGCATCTACCTCTTTATTTATATCTCTTTTCTATCTAAAGGAAAGCATAGATTTATTCTCTCAACTGATTAACAACTTCATTAAATGACAATTTAAGCACCATACACTTGAATAATAATTAATTCTTCAAGTGGTTACAAGATTGTGTTACACCCTTTGAATGAAAAGAGAGTATTTAATTCACAATAGTTACAACAATGGTAAATCAAAGTACTTAAAGTAAATATGCAACTAGATCAACTGTTGGAATATAGAAGGTTGTAAATGCTCATAAATATGCTTCATAACCAACACTTGAACCATCTATGCATTCCTCGTAACAATTTTGTTAATGAATTGCTGAAATAAAACAGTTTTGTAGAAATCGAACACTGAACGCACACTATTGGGACACTCACAGCAAGTGATCGGTGGAATTCTTGTTGACTCAAATTCACAACCATGATCTTTATGATTGGGAGTCTTGGCACTTCTTTTGACAACTTGGATTCGTAGCTCCCATGTTGCAACATGAATATACGTGGATCTGTAGAAAATAGTATTACTCGTAGATCTATAGAAAATAATGTTAATCGCAGATATGTAGCATCATGTCTTTTATGCAACATACTTATTCTTTTTGAATTCTATAGCAAGCATAGAATCTTTAGAAACACATCCGCAAGTTAGGCACAAAAGATACCATTCCTACCTAGATGTACTTACGAAATTCATTAAAATGCCAATTAAATAGAACAAAATATACTTGAGTGGGTTTTGAGTTGAAATAGGAATAATTATGGTTACAAGAAGGTCAAAAGGAACAATGAGATATAGAAACACAAGGAAAAGGGTGATATAATCATGTCAAGACACACTTCCATCACAGAGATTTTAAAATTTACCTCATTTCCAAGGTTGATTTCTGATCAAAAAAATGAATCGCAAGATGCAAAAGTATCTAAGGATGAATTAAAATTAGTTTTACAATACTTTAAAAACAAAGAGCCAAAGCTTGGATTGTTGGGCACCAAATTTTCCCTGGGTTTCTATGAATTTCTAGAAGAGGAATTGTTAAGAGTGATTGAAGAATATAAAACATCAAGAAAATTGCTCGGTGATTAATAAAATTTTGAAGACTATAATACTATTTCTATGATTAATAAAATTTTGAAGACTATAAGCCTATTTCTATGTGCAATTCAGTGTACAAAATCACAAAAATGATTGTAGCTAAAAAGGTTAAAGGTATCTTCTCTAACTTTATTTCAAAAAATGAGATTAGCTTTCTTAATGAGAGGGAAATTCATGATGTCGTGTAAACAACATAAGAAAGTCTTCATTCTACAAAGGTGAAAAAAAAGACAAAATTAGTGATAAAACTAGATTTTGTTAAGCTCTATGATAAGGTTGGTTGTCTTTTAGGTTTTGTTGATTCATATAGGGATGAGAATTAAAGAAATGGATTGGATAATGGGATTCATCTCTAATTCATCATTTGCAGTATTGATAAACGATCTGGATTTATGAGCGGAACAAAATGAAAGAAGAGATATTACAATTAAACCCAAAGAAATGTTGCCAAAAAAAGAGAACTACAATAATACATGAATTCTATTAATCAAACAACTATAGAGAGACTATGAAAGTACAGAGTGAAAGACTCGCTAAAATGGTGGCAGCTTATCTCAGAGAAGATATGTGATAGCTACACTCATTCGCAAAAAGATGAGTACAATGAGGCTCTGAAGGCCTTTTTATAATAAACATGAATTCCAAAACCCTAGACATCCAAAAACCTAACCCGATGAAACTCCAAAAGTCATGTGGGCCTTGGTTGGGTAAGTTAGTACATCAACTGATCAAGGTCGTAAATTTTTCATACAATCTTTGTTTTAGGCATGTGATAGCCCGCTGGAAAGGTATTTTCAATAACTATGCATTGTGTCATCAAATTTTGACTCTGTCTATAGCTTAACTATGGAAATCCCAAAAATTGTCATTTAGGGGCCTCAAAACGACCCTAGCAATACAAAAAGATGTACTAAGATGAAAACTACCAAAATAGGTCAGTTGGACTATATGGGCGGACACCAATATCCACCTAGATGTTGTGTAGGGATTCAAGACAACCTTAGAAGTGTAGAACCCATGATTACAAATAAATGTCCCCATTACAGAGAAATGTGTTGAACTAAAAACTGTCAAGATGAGAAAATTGGAAGTTGGAATAGGTGGGTGCCCACCAATATCCACCTAGATCAATAAATAGATCATTGTCCAGATTTGGTATGATAAACGAGACTTAGGAAAGGCTATTGAATGTCATCCTTTTTTTATTGATCACAAAAGGATTAAGTAGAATGGTGTAAGCAACAAAAGCAAAAGGCATTATCAAAGGATCAATATAAGAAATTATTTATTTGTCTCACTTACTATTTGTGGATGATGTGTTTTTGTTTGGTATAGAAACAACAAAGGAAGAAAAAATGTTCAAGGAAATCCTTGATTTTTATATCAAAGCTATAGATGTGGAGGTAATGAAAATAAGTGTTGGACCTCGACCAAGTTTTGAGGAAACATTGGTCACGTTTGACCACCTTTTTGCACTTCGATGGGCTAGTCCAAGATGGAGCGCCCAGGTGGAGCTAAGATCACGGGATATCACTTGATTTGTGGACCCAACTAGGGGTTCATTAGGGTTTTTGTATTAGGGTTTAGGGGATTTCGGCCCATGGGTTTACCCATGATTAGGCCTTTTTGTAAGAGATTGTAAAATTATAAATAAGAAAGAATGTAATATAGTAAGGGGGGTGTAATTGGATAAGTGAAAGAGGCAAGTAGTTTTGAGTTGCTTTGTGCAATAAGATGTGTATGTAAGGATTTGTGCTTGATAGAGGAGTTTTCTCTGTGAATTAACCTAATTTTGGAAGGTAGATCTGGTGCTTAGTGTGCATATCACCTGTCCGATGCAAAGCTTGGCTCTATGGCTTAATGCATAGAAGAATATGAATGTAAGAGATTGGAGACTAATAAAGAAGAACAATTCATTGGTGGACATAGCCCCACACTGTGGTGAACCACGTATATCATTTTTTGATGGTTGTTTTTATGCTATGATGTTTATGCTGCGGATATGCTTAGTGCATTGATTTTAATGTATGATAGATATATCTATTAATGCTTAGTGCTTTATTTATGTTGAATGTGTTAGATCTAACTTATGAAGCTAAGAGAGTTGTGTATTTTGTCATTATTACTATGCTAATCTACCCTTAGGGTTTGTTCTGTGATGTGAATGAAGTTGATAACTAATGCATGTTAATCTTAAGTACTATGCGAAGTGTGGTAATCATAGATCTATGTCCCAGCTTGGTTACAGACACCTAAGTCCTCTAACCCCCCCTGCTTCTACCTTGGATGAGACTTCACATGCTTCACAGGTGTTGTTGAAAGGGCCGATAGTTAGTGTTTTGTTGGAGCATTGTTGAAGTGTTGAACCCTGGGTCTGCCCCTGTGCCAAAAAATGGTTCTTTTGTCGGGACCTCAAACTGTAATTGTTGGGAATTAAAAGAAAAGAGAAACTTTGTGCATAGATCTATTGTTGTAGTACTTGACTTGTGAAGCTTTGTGTTAAGAAAGAAACTCGAACTGAAGAAAAGAGGAAAGATATTGAAAGAGGTAAAGATTTTTGATTTGATAAGAGTAAGATAAGTGAAAAAAATTATTTCGATAGCATGAAACTAGGTATGTTTGATAGATTCAATCTTATTCTGAAGGCTAGGGTGCAGTTGCAAGAATGAGTTGATTTGGGTAAATTTGATAAAATTAAAGAAAGATATGTTATTCCTATGCATAGAGAGAATTTTTGGACTAACAAGTGGATGCAAAAACCTAGAAAGAATTTTTGCAGATTGTAGGTTCGGCATTGTGATCCCAGTTCACAGTACAAAAGAGGTTGGAGAACTTATAGAAGAAAAAGAGGATTGACACTATGTTATAACTGCAGAAGAACGGGACATTTTGCTAAGGAATTCCCTAGTAGAGGTCATATCTATATTTGTTGTAAAATTTTTTGTCATGAAGTTGAAGATTGCCCAAGGATTATTGCTAAAGTTGAAAAAATGAGCATGAATCAATAGAATAAGAGCATATTAGAGAATCAGAAGGAGAGAGGATTAGAGGAAGTTCACACTACATTAGTACAGTTAAAAAAAGAAATGAATGATCACAAATATGTAAGTTTACGAGAGATCATGAAACGAAAACAGTGCATAGATACAAGAATAGGAGAATTCGACATAGACTGTGTCTTGGATGAGGAAACACAAGTGAATATTATGACAAAAATCACTTGGTAAATTTTGGGAAAGCCTACTATAGTATCTTCATTGGAAAGAATAGGTTTATTCAAAGGAAAGATGATAACCTTTTGTGGAAGAATTACTAATTTACATGTTATTATTCATGGAGCATCGACTGAAGAGGAATTTGAAGTCATTAAGTTTGTTGAGAATATCACCCCTTTCCCTCTTTTGTTAGGAAAGACTTGGATTGAGAAGGATCAAATTTGAAGGAAAGCATAGGAAGAATCTACAGAATAGAAAACACAAGAACTAAGGGATTTTATATCTAGAAAAATAGATCAACTCATAGAAGAACGAGAAGTTAAGTCGAAGCAACAGAACGCAAGAGAATTAGTTATCGAAATTGAAAGAGTGCAAGAAGGTTTGAAGGACCTATCCATGCAAGAAGAAAGTAAATCCACCCAGGAAGTATAAGAGAGGGGATATTAAACCCTTTGAGAGCACATCAGGAGTGCGGAGTCACTACATCAGGAGAAGATGAGAATAAGAATGGAAAGAGGATTCCATAATTAGTTAGAGAGACTCAAATCAAAAAAAAGAAGGCAAGGAAGCTCAGTAAGAGGTAGGATTGCAGGATCTCAACTTCGCAGTAAGAAGAAAGTAGCAAGAAAGTTAGAGAATACTTCATAGGAGGCAGGCTTGTAGGCTCTAAACTTCACCGGAACAGTAGAACTGCACAAAATGGGACTTCACCCTGGTGAAGCTATATGATCATTGGAGGCACCCCAATTGTTAGAATGACACTCCAGAATGAATACAAGATGGTTTTTCATTGATGGAAGCATTCCTCCCATTAGAAGAATTTGTTACAATGCTCGTTTATTTAACCCGTCAGATACTGCATCGAGACCACTTTTTTCCATCTGTGATTAACTGAGCATCAAATATTTGATTGTGTTTCAATCTATCAGAAATGAAAAAGTGATGCCCTCTTGTCTACCCCTCTATCATTTCACCCACCCCGACCATTCTAATTAAAATTTTGAATGTCGGGCGAACCTAGTGAGTTGGAGAAATCTGTTCATGAATTCCTAAGGAAGATAATGGATGAAAAACCATTGTCTGAAGGAGTACATATATCGTTGACTAGGGGACTGTAGGATTCCCCTTCAACTGTACGTTTGGGTCGTGATAACCCCGCGACTGAGAAGCAAAGTAAGCATCGCGACAATCTAGATAATGTGAAGTAGATCCTGTCGATCTTACCAGATTATATCCCACCTTTGGCTAGCATGGTTAACCGTGACAAAGTCCCATGGGACTACGAGTACATTTTGATCACCATGTACATCCCAAAGGGGATACGGGTAGTTGGAAGCCAGTTAGGAAAGATCCCATCTCTGAAGAACAATAATTTTAACCCTGGAGATAGAAAGAACTACGCTATGCTCGCACCACATAGATACTTGTAAAAGACCACAGGGAAGAAGACTCACGTAGTCTCATAGCCATGGATTAAGGAGCCAACGCAGTCCACAATACTGAATTTCATGAAGATTCCCCATTTTTTATGAAACTAGGAGGTTAATGCTTGCGTGAAACTCCTCTTGTCATGCTATCATGGTGGATACACGTGGCTCGACAAGAGGATTTTTGTGGATATAGCGTTGATCCACTTGATCATAGGATTGATCATGCAGAGACCTGACCCTCAACAATTCTACCCAAGGAAGGGCTTAGACCGCTCCATGGTACAACGCATAAAGGAGGCATACGACGAAGTAGAAAAGTGAAAGTGAGGATACAAGGTAGCCTCTATCCTGTATGGTGTAGTGCACCTCTCTTTCCAACTCATAGCTGGCAATATCATCATAATGAACCGCCCCACATAGGCCATCAGGTTCATGGTGTACCTCGTAGGGAAATGCATGGAGGGGATGAAGATGAATTGGGCAAGTTATCTTGTCAAAAAGCTTGAGAAAGAATGTCGTGAAGCACAAGATCAGGGATATGAGTTCTACTTCAGCTGGATACTCATGGTGATTGCATTTCTCACTTGGAAAATGCCTGAGGGAGAAATGTTTCCATAAATTGAACCATCAGATCCATTGGCAGCTATATTTTCTACATTATAGTATACGAATGACATGTCGAAGCAATGGAAGTCGAACGTAGAGTTCCATGCCTACTATCAGCAACTGAAGGTTGTCATAGATTCATTTCCATGCATGACACCATGCACCTTGCACTAGTATAGACCATTAGATAAGTTCTGCGCAAACCCGCACTTCATTTATATCACTACGTGCAGAGATGAGAGCAAGGAGGAGCTACAATCTTATTAAAACTTGACAGATGAAGACATGGAACAGATCATGAAGGAATGGTCAGAATAATTTTAGACACCTGTCTTTGATGTCTAACTCTCCGACATTGACATTATAGGAAGCCCCTTGGTCACCTGGTTCGAGCATGTCGGATAGACCAGCGTGAAGAAGAAGAAGAAAAAGGATGAAGTCTAAGATAAAGAAATTTATGAGGAGGAAAGCGCCTCGGAAGGAAATGGATTTAGCTCGCTAGGAGGAGGAGACAAAGTAAATGGAGAAGGAGGAGGGGATGAAGGATAAAAACAAGGAGAAGGTGAAGATACACCGCTGAAGGATCCACCTACCGAGACATAAACACTGAATAAGAGGAAGGCTTCTCCAAAGAAACCTTCAACAAGAAAGAAGACCCATGCCAGTAAGCCCCAGTTAGAGGCCATGCTCATAGAGGATGACATCGGTATAGTTTGCAGAGCCATGCAGGATTATTCATAGGACCTATTATAGATATATGGAGCAAAGTAGGTGATCTAAAAATGAAGAAGACTTGTATTCTTGAAAATATTTGCAAGTAAAATTTATGTGTTAAAATGCAAATGGATCAACTTTGCAATACAACTTAAATAGGATTTACTCATTCAAGATGTATATAAACAACAACAAAATCAGTGAACAAAAAACACATAACATAGCAAATGATAAAGGACTTCACCCCTCTCTTGGGCTACATCTCCTAGTCTAGATTGCAATGGGTCATTTGTATTATTTTCTCAAAGTGCTCAAAAATGTACTTTATAATGCTCAAAATGCTAAATAGACTGCTTCAATGGCTTCAGAACGTCCAAAAACCCCTAGCTGGGCTTTTTCGGCACCACGTTTGGCCAAAAATTGAAGAAGATAGGATTCTTCGAATTCCCCCTTTCAAGTTTGTTGTCTCTGCATCTACAAAATGCACTCCCTTTGGCTCAACCTAGCCCACATGAATTTTAAAGCGTAAAAACTTGGCACCGGGTGCAACCGCGCGAACTATGCAAACTGTAGGACGGTTATGGGTGCACCTAGCCCCTAACTGTCAAGGGCTAGGTCATATGACCCATGTGACCGTGCATTTAAAAGTAAGGGCCATAACGGTTTGAACCGAATTCAAACCAATGCATACCAGCGCACGTGTCAATGGTCATATGGTAACAAACATGTGACCATGGCCATATCAAAAGGGCTATGTTTAAAACATATACCCATGCCTATGGTCATATTACAACACAACATACGACCAAGTTTTAGTTTTAAATGTGCACGCAAAGGGTTTAAACTGTGGCCATATTACAATACAATATAACCACGGGCTGGGGCTAGGCCCTGGCCCGACCTCCCGCCCATACATACAACATTTCAATTCAAATTTAATATGCACCATATAGTGTTAAGAAACACTATGGTGGTGCATTGGTTGGTGGTATTTGCCAAAGCTTTGCATGCGGGTGGAGGTCACGGGGTCTATTCTGGTGGACTCCGAATAAATTTTAAACCAATAAATAGGGGACATGTGGTGGCCATTGATTGGGGCATGTGTCACCATTTCATTCTCTCCAAACAATCCATGTCACCTACCAACTGTGCAAATAGCTGCCTGCCACATCAACGTCTGTATGGACTGTACGGACTGTACAGTCAGCACCCTTTTTTTTTGCATGTTTGTCATTTTGAATAGAACGTGATATCTCTCGCTCCCGAAATCCATTTGAACCCAAACAAGTTGTGTTGGATTCGTAATGACGAGGCCTATGCTCTCATTTGATTGGAAGTGATTCCAACCACTTTGAGTTTTTGAGAAAAATTTGATCCCCTGATCACACCTCCCCATTGGAAAGCTTTTGGACCTCCA
>JASDQU010752395.1:58885-75760 GCA_032191745.1 Picea mariana | reverse complement strand
TATCCAAATTGTTTCAATTCACCTCACCTGCATTTGATTAATTGCCTTTTGATACTGCATAGTACTGCATCAACCCAGTTAAAAAATCGAGGCTCAGTACACTCGATGGCGTACTGGAAGTAGCTCTATAATGCCATATGTGGAGCAGAACTCCCAGCCATCCGAGCAATCGTGAAGAGGATAGTGCATAGGGTCAAGTCTCGTACCCCCCAAATAGAAACTTTTCCCTTTTTCCTCTCAGCCTCAGGTACACAGTATTGATTGCAGTATTCACTCATCTTCAATCCACCACCTCTACTACCGGTCAGGCTGACATAATACCCGTGCCTGGACAATCCAGTCAATAACTATATGTCCTCAATGTCAATGGATAATGTAAGAGATCCTACATTGAAAACTTGTTGATCTGGGTCCCACATACGGACCAAGTACTCCAATAGTCTGACTTGGGCCCTCATGCCCAGGATACGGAAGTATTTTAAGAGCCCACAATCTTTCAATGTAGCTATGGTGGGAGGATGATTCTCAGCATTTGCATTATCCTCCTCATGTTCTCGTTCTCGCCACTCAAGCACCATGCTTATGGCTATTTATCTGCACAAGGAACATAGAAGGAGGATTAATGATTTTGTTCATGATCTAAAATTTTTTCATTGGCTAAATATTTTAAAAAAAATTAGGTTCTGCACTGCTCACAAGTGCCCCATTTACACAATGTGAACACCTCGCATGTGTCTCAAGGCTCACCTACGAGAACACATCATTCTCGCAGGTCCCATATGGGCTACCTACGAGAATGCCAATGTGCGTGTAGGGTTCAAAAAACGACTTGGAACATAAGTTTTAACCAATGAAATCAAACTTTTAAACCATGAAAATGTCAAGAATGAATGGCTTACCTTAATGGTGCAGATGGCTCATCAAATGATCTCTTGTAGCTCCCGAAAATCAACGCCGAATTCAGAGGGTAAAATGAGGGTTTTGGAACTCAATAGTGAAAATGTGAAATGATTTGGTAAAAATGTGTATTTACTCATTTAATTTACTTTTTACTATGTCATTTTTAGTTTTTTATGTTTATCTATTGTTTAAACCTAATTACTAATATCAATATGAGTATAATGACTTGCAGGTGTGATGACATTGATGATTACATACAAGGATATGGACATATTTTTCTCCGTTATGGTGTAATTTTGATTGTTTTTTATGGTTTTTACATAAAACCTCGAGCATTGTTTTTGTCCGTTCTTATGCTCGTAAATACAAGAGAACGTGATCGAGCATAGTTTTATCACTTTTTCAGTCTCAACAAGTTTATACGAAAAAGGAACCCCTCTGGAGTCCTCTTTAAGCTCTTTTCAGACTCTCTAAACATGAAAATATCGTCAAGCGACCTTGCTATTTTCACATTCAATAAAGTATTTGAAGTATGCGTCTAGTGAGCGATAACTTCTCTCTTTTTTGGTCTCATCCAGACTATTTTACGAAAAAGGAACTAAGAGAGTTCTCTTTTAAGTGTTTTTCCAAACTCTATAATCTTGAAAAACCTTCGAGTTTACTATCTCTGGACTCGTTAAACAAACATTGACAGACCCATGATGGGACCGAACCACTCCTTGTTAGGGTTCGTTAAAAATACTCCGAGGGACTCGTCCGAAGGATGAGATTATATTAACAATCATATGTGATCCTCTTCAAGCTTACGTAAAAATAAAGAGGTACTTGCCAGAAATGGTGGGGAAAATTTTGGGAAAGGGATATGTTTCATTTTTGTATTAATTGGCAGTAAGCGTCTCTCTTGAACATGACACCCCCTATTCATCATTTGAAACCAGTTTGGGAAATCCATTTGTCTCTCTTCCGATTGATTACAAGGTTAATTCGTGTGTCGTACTTGAGTCAATGCTACCAAATCATTGGTCGTGTCGTTCATATGTTCAAGAGAAGTCCATTTGAAACCTATATTGAGTTGGCCATCTATAGTTATCCATTCTCTCCGTGTCGGCCTTCCCTGTGTCCAGTCCAATTTGCAAAATGCTCTGTTTCACCTTAAAACTTTGTTACTCATTTTATGTCATTGTTGGGGGATACATCAAGGCCCTCCTATGACAAGTTTTGTTCCGTCAACTTCAGCCCATTATCCGGAATCAAGACTTAGAAATTATTTAGTACCTTGGAGCTTGCATGCCTCAATGGAAAGTTTCCTCGCTTTCGATAGTGGGTTTACATCATTAACCCCTGATCGAAAGATTCCATCGGATGTTCGACATCAACTCATTAATTCATAGTCGATGGATTGTACTATAGTACCTTGGGAGTCATTGACATCAATGGTGATTTCCCTCACACTTGTTAACGGTTACATCAATGATCGGTAATCAAGTGGTTTCTACCATATTCGACTTCAACACATGTAATCACATGGTTAGATTCATACTTTGGGTGATGAGATTGAACACCCTAGATATTATCTTTGTGATCCAGGTTGCGATGGAGTATGTATAATTTGTGACACATAGATCCACTGTGTATGTTTCATGGCTATGTCATCTTGATTTGAAATTTCTCGCATAGATCCATAGTGTATTCAGGCGGCTATGCTATATTTTGACGGCATGGATCCACAGTGTATGATTGGTGGCCATGACCTATGTTTATGATGTCATCAGTCTATGATCCGAGCATAGGAATGCCTACCTCAGAATTGGTATATATGATATTCTGCAGATGCTTGGGTGTTTGCAGGTTTTCGATTATATGTGCTCTTGGTTCTCGACACACACATGCAGCTTACAAAGTCTATCGACTGTCACTGGTTCCACTCTCAGACTTTGGGGGGCATTTTGTTACCCATAATTTTGGTCGTCATGATGATGTATTGATGATGGTGTACTCAGGCTCTTCATTAGAACTTTCTCTTGAGAAAAGTTACCTTTATCTCTTTCCAGAAATCACAGTTTTGAGGAAGGTTCACAGGYTGCTAATACATTTTCCTGYGAGAATGCATGATTCTCACAGGCWGCCTTAAGCCAAGGTGCGAGAAKTTCACACTGTGCCTAACTGTTAGGGTGCGAAMTCTTTCTAAAGAAGGGAAAAGGATAAATTCTCGAACCTTCTAGAAGGATGAGATGGCATTCGAATGATTATCTAAGTACTGGCTWTCCTGATATTTTGGGATCATTCCTATCCAAGTAACTAATTCATTCTCTCTTATATATTGAGGAGATTCTCATGGAAAAGGTTGGAAAAAAACAAGMAAAAGATTTATTGGAGAATTAATGGAAGATTGTGTGAAAGATTGATGCTACAATAGTTAGAGAACTCTAGCAAGTTTATCAAAAGTGGTTGATCTTCTTCATGCAAGTGAGAAAGTGTGTGTGTCAGAGCTAAGAACCATTGAAAGGAAGTTTGCAACATCAAGGCTCAAGTTGTAACCTTTACTTTCCATCAATATAATACAGTAATGTGTCCCTTTCCCATAAAGTTAGTTTCACTTTATTGTATAACTCGTTAATCATATACATAGATTGACTGTTGAATAGATTGTGTTTCTTTCACTCTGGTTGTTTGTATTATTTTGATATTGATTGTACAAGAGCACTGGAGCAAAGCAGGAGAAACAAAGACCAAGGAAAGCGATCATAAGGTATGTTCTTTGATCGTATCTTCTAGTATATTCGATAGTTAAAATCTAGGGAAAGAGTATCATTCTTTCTTGCTTTGTTCTAGATCTAGGTGGATCTAGGGAGATCGGTTTGTGTCCACACTTACAGATTTATCCAATAATAGTAGGGATTCAAGACAACCTCAGAAGTGCAGAACCCATAACTACAAATAAATGTCCCCATTACAGAGAAATGTGTTGAACTAAAAACTGTCAAGATGAGCCAATTGGAATTTGGAATAGGTGGGTACCCACCAATATCCACCTGGATCAATAAATGGATCATCGTCCAGATTTGGCATGATAAATGAGACTTAGGAAAGGCTATCAAATGTCACCCTTTTTTATTGTTCACAAAAGGATTAAGTAGAATGGTGTAAGCAACAAAAGGAGAAGGCATTATCAAAGAATCAATATAATAAATTATTTCTTTGTCTCACTTACTATTTGTGGATTATGTGTTTCTGTTTGGTATAGAAACAACAAAGGAAGAAAAAATGTTCAAGGAAATCCTTGATTTTTATATCAAAGCTATAGATGTGGGAGTAATGAAAATAAGTGTTGGACCTCGACCAAGTTTTGAAGAAACATTGGTCACGTTTGACCACCTTTTTGGACTTCGATGGGCTGGTCCAAGATGGATCGCCCAGGCGGCGCTAAAATCGCGGGATATCACTTGATTTGTGGAACCATATAGGAGTTCATTAGGGTTTTTGTATTAGGGTTTATGGGATTTTTTCCCATGGTTTTACCCATGATTAGGCCTTTTTGTAAGAGATTGTAAAATTATAAATAAGAAAGAATGTAATATAGTAAGGGGGGTGTAATTGGATAAGTGTAAGAGGCAAGTAGTTCCAAGTTGCTTTGTGAAACATGATGTGTATGTAAGGATCTATGCTTGATAGAGGAGTTGGCTCTTTGACTTGACCTGATTTTGGAAGGTGAATCTGGTGCTTAGTGCGCATATCACTTGTCCGATGTGAAGCTTGGCTCTATGGCTTAATACATACGAGAAGATGAATGTAAGATATTAGAGATTAATAAAGAAGAATAATTTGTTGGTGGACGTAGCCCCACACTGTGGTGAACCATGTATATCATTTGTTGATGGTTTTCTTTGTGCTATGATGTTTATGCTGTGAATATGCTTAGTGCATTGATTTTTATGTATGATAGATATATCTATGAATGCTTTGTGATTTATTTATGTTGAACGTGTTAGATCTAACTTATGAAGATAAGAGAGATGTGTATTTTGTCATTATTATTGTGCTAATATACCCTTAGGGTTTGTTCTGTGATGTGAATGAAGTTGATAACTAATGCATGTTGTTTTTAAGTACTCTGCAAAGTGTGGTAATCATAGATCTGTGTCCCATCTTGGTTAAAGACACCTAAGTCCTCTAACCCCCCCTGCTTCTACCTTGGATGAGACTTCACCTGCTTCGTAGGTGTTGTCGAAAGGGCCCGTAGTTAGTGTTTTGTTGGTGCATTGTTGAAGCGTTGAACCCTGGGTCTTCCCCTATGCCAACAAGTGGTTCTTTTTCCAAGACCTCAAACTGTGATTGTTGGGAACTAAAAGAAAAGAGAAGCTTTGTGCGTAGATATTTTATTGTAGTACCTGACTTGTGAAGTTCTGTGTTAAGAAAGAAACTCGAGCTGAAGAAAAGAGGAAAGATATTGAAAGAGGTAAAGATTTGTGATTTGATAAGAGTAAGATAAGTGAAATTTTTTATTTCGATAGCATGAATCTAGGTATGTTTGATAGATTCAGTCCTAGTSTGAAGGCTAGGGCGCAGTTGCAAGAAAGAKTTGATCTGGATAAATTCGATAAAATTAAAGAAAGATATGTTATTCCTATGCATAGAGAGAATTTTTGGACTAACAWGTGSATGYAGAAATGMTGATTGCAGGTTCGGCACTGTGATCCSAGTGCRTASTACARAAAAGGTTRGGGAACTTATARAASAAAAAGAGGATTGACACTATGTTATAACTGYARAAGAAYGRGACATSTTACTAAGGAATTCCCTCATAGAGGTCATATCTATATTTGTTGTAAAATTGTTGGTCATRAAGTTGAAGATTGCCCAAGGATGATTTTGAAAGTTGAAAAAATGAGCATGAATCAATAGAATAGGAGCATGTTAGAGAATGAGAAGGAGAAAGGATTAGAGTAAGTCCATAATACATTAGTACAGTTAAAAAAAGCAATGAATGATCACAAATATGTAAGTTTACCAGAGATCATGAAAGGAAAACAACACATAGATACAAGAATAGGAGACTTCGACATAAACTGTGTCTTGGATGAGGAAACACAAGTGAATATTATGACAGAAATCACTTGGGAAATTTTGGGAAAGCCTACTATAGTATCTTCATTCATAAGAATAGGTTTATTCAAAGGAAAGATGATAACCTTATGTGGAATAATTACTAATTTACATGTTATTATTCATGGAACATCGACTGAAGAGGAATTTGAAGTCATTAAGTTTGTTGAGAATAGCACCCCTTTCCCTCTTTTGTTAGGAAAGACTTGGATTGAGAAGGATCAAATATGAAGAAAATCATAGGAAGAAGCTACATAAAAGAAAATAAAAGGCAAGAACTAAGGGATTTTATATCTAGAAAAATTGATCAACTCATAGAAGAACGAGAAGTTAAGTCGAAGCAACAGAACGCAAGAGAAGTAGTTGTCGAAGTTGAAAGAGTGCAAGAAGGTTTGAAGAACCTATCCATGCAAGAAGAAATTAAATCCACCCAAGAAGTATAAGAGAGGGGATATTAAACCCTTTGAGAGCACATCAACAGTGAAAAGTCACTACTTTAGGAGAAGATGAGAATAAGAATGGAAAGAGGATTCCATAAATAGTTAGAGAGACTCAAATCATAGGAAAGAAGGCAAGGAAGCTCAGTAAGAGGTAGGCTTGTAGGATCTAAACTTTGCAGTAAGAGGAAAGTAGCAAGGAAGTTAGAGAATACTCCATAGGAGGTAGGCTTGTAGGCTCTAAACTTCGTCGGAACAGCAGAACCGCGTAGAATGGGACTTCACCCTGGTGAAGCTATATGACTATTGGAGGCACCTTGATTGTTATAATGATACTCCAAAATGAATATAAGATGGATTTATGGAAGCCAATTAGGAAAGATCCCATCTTTGAAGAACAATGAATTTAACCTTGGAGATAGAAAGAACTATGCCATGCTTGCACCTCATAGATACTTGTAAAAGACCATAGGGAAGAAGACTCACATAGTATCATAGCCATGGATTAAGGAGCCAGTGCAGTCAACAATACTGAATGTCATGAAGATTCCCATTTTTTGTTGAAACCAGGAGGTTAACACTTACATTAAAATCCTCTTGTCGTGCTATCATGGTGGATACATCTGGCTCGACAAGCGGATTATTGTGGATCAGGTGTTGATCCACTTTATCATAGGATTGGGCATGCAGGGACCTGACCCTTAGCATTTCTACCCAGGGAAGGCCTCGGACCTCTCCCTGGCACAACACATAAAGGAAGCATATGACGAAGTAGAAAAGGGAAAGCGAGGATACAAGGTAGCCTCTATCTTGGATGGTGTAGTGCATCTCTCTTGCCAACTCATAGTTGGCAATACCATCAAAAAGAACCACCCCACACAGGCCACTAGGTTCATGGTGGACATCGTAGGGAAATGCGTGGAGGGGATGAAGATGAATTGGGAAAGTTACCTCTTCAAAAATCTTGAGAAAGAATGTTGTGAAGCGCAGGATCGGGGATATGAGTTCCACTTCAGTTGGATACTCATGGTGATTGCATTTGTCACTTGGAAAATGCCTGAAGGAGAAATGTTTCCATAAATTGAACGATCAGATCCATTGGCAACTATATTTTCTACATTATAGTATACGAATGACATGTCAAAGCAATAGAAGTCAAACGTAGAGTTCCATGCCTACTATCAGCAACTGAAGGTTTCCATAGAGTCATTTCCATGCATGACACCATGCACCTTGCACTAGTACAGACCATTAGATAAGTTCTGCGCAAATCCTCACTTCATTTATATCACTGCGTGCAGAGATGAGAGCAAGGAGGAGATGCAATCTTATTGCAACCTGACAGATAAAGATGTGGAACAGATCACAAAGGAATGGTCAGAAGAATTTTAGACACTTGTCTTTGATGTCTAACTCCTTGATGTTGACATTATAGGAAGCCCCTTGGTCACCCAGTTCGAGCATGTTGGATAGACCAACATGAAGAAGAAGAATAAAAAGGAGGAAGTCTAAGATAAAGAAATTGATGAGGAGGAAAGTTCCTCGGAAGGAAATGGATTTGGCTCGCCAGGAGGTGGAGATGAAGTAAACAGAGAAGGAGGAGGGGATGAAGGATAAAAACAAGGAGAAGGTGAAGATACACCATTGAAGGATCCCCCTACCGAGATAGAAACACGAAATAAGAGGAAGGATTCTCCAAAGAAACCTTCAGCAAGAAAGAAGAACCATGCCAGTAAGCCCCAGTTAGAGGCCACGCTCATGGAGGATGACATCGGTATAGTTCATAGAGCCATGCAAGATTATTCATAGGACCTATTACAAATATATGGAGTGAAGTAGGAGGAGATGTATGAAAGGGTTGAGAAGGAACTAAAGGAAATGCAACAAGCTATTCATTTAGTATGTGCAGTACCTACTGCACCCTTTTCATCACAGTTTGCAGAGTTGGGGGATGAACCAAACCAACTTCGAAGACTTACATATGCAACAGAGGCTTGACTTCAGTGAGTCCAAGAAGAAAAGGAGAAGGCTATAGAAGCACTGAAGAAAGAGAAATAAGAAGTCTTAGAGAAACTACGAGTTGCATGGTACTGTGTGACCACCTATAAAAATGATAAACATGAGTTATGGGCGATGCTTGAGGAGGACAAAGAAAAGATACGGAGAGAAAAGGACCAACTTCTTATAGAGCAGACTGTGGTCAAAGAAGTGGTGAGCAAGGAACTTCACTCTGTTTCAAGCTTGGCATAGGAGGAACAAGAATCGATTGAAATTAAAGTGGTGAAGCTTTTTGAAGCCATCCAGCAGCTCCAAGCACAGATAACAGAGATGGAAATACAAGAAATACCGAGCACCCCACAAGAAGTGCATGACCAGATGGAGGAAGCCTCCAAGAGTGCAATAGGGAGGATCAAAGCCCTCGCCTCATAATGAAAACAACTTAGCGACAGAAGTGTGTAGACTTATAAACACCTCGCAGAAGACCCAGAGCTAAGGAAACTAGAAACACATCTATATGATTTGCAACAATAGGCACTGTCAGTACAAGTGCAAATGAAGTTACTTATTTCAGTTGAGAGAATGAAGAGATCACAGGAACAACACGTTGTACAACAATAGATTACTTCCATCCCGGGCAGAGTAATGGAAGTCACACAGAGGCTACAGCTGGTGCAAGATGAAGCCTGTGAAGTGTTTGAATAGATCAAAGGACAAGGTTCACAACTGGACTAAGTGGTTGCAACAGTGGAAAAACACCTGGAAAGGCATGTTATAGAGAAAATGATCCAAGATTTTTCCAAAAGGAAGCTCAGACGAAGCAATAAGTTGAGGTAATTCGAGCTAAGATTGAGGCCTTCAAAGCAGCGTTGCCTAGATCTGAGTGACTCGAGACAAGTCACGGGTGAGTGTTGGGGGCCTGTTATCCCTTGACCAAGTGTTGAGGAAACATTGGTCAAGTTTGACCACCTTTTTCAACTTCAACAAGCTGGTCGAGGATAGAGTTCCCAAGTAGAGCTGAGATCACGGGATCTCACTTGATGTGTGGACCTAGCCAGGGGTTCATTAGGGGTTTTGTATTAGGGTTTATGGGATGTTGGCCTATGGTTTTACCCATGATTAGACCTTTTTGTAAGGGATTGTCAAAGTATAAATAAGAAATAATGTAATATATTAAGGGGGATGTAATTGGCTAAGTGCAAGAGGCAAGTAGCTCTGAGTTTCTTTGTGCAACAAAATGTGTATGTAAGGCTCTGTGCTTGATAGAGGAGTTGGATTTGTGCCTTGACCTGATTTTGCGAAGGTGGATTTGGTGCTTAGTGTGCAGATCACCTATCTGATGCAAAGCTTGGATCTGTGTCTTAGTGCACAAGAGAAGATTAATGTAAGATATTGAAGACTAATAAAGAAGAAGAAGTTGTTGGTGGACGTATCCCCACACTGGGGTGAACCATGTATATCATGTATTGATGGTTTTCTTTGAGACATGATGTTTATGTTGTGTATCTACATAGTGCATTGATTGTTATGTATGATAGATAGATCTATGAATGATTAGTGTTTTATTTATGTTAAATGTGTTAGACCTAACTTATGATTCTAAGTGTGATGTGTATTTTATCATTATTACTGCAATGATCTACCCTTAGGGTTTGCTGTGCGATGTGAATGAAGTTGATAACTAATGCATGTTGTTCTTAAGTACTTTTTGAAGTGTGGTAATCACATATATGTGTCCTAGCTTGGTTATAGACACCTGAGTCTTGTAATCCCCCCCTGCTTCTACCTCGGGTGAGACTTCGCCTGCTCTGTAGGTGTTGCCGAAAGGGACGGTAGTTAGGGTTTTGTTGGTGCATTGTTGAAGCATTGAACCCTGGGTCTTCCCTTGTGCCAACAATAAGTCCTAATTTCTTTTTAATGGGTTAGAGGTAGAGTTAGAAATCCAATTGACCCAAATATTTCCTTTTACTCCTTTTGACAATGGGTTAAGATACTTGGGGTTTCATCTTAAACCAAATTATTATATATTTAAAGTTTGGTTTTGGCTGTATAAAAATATGGAAGGAAGGGTAACTAATGGTTCATATATGTAGGTTTACCCTAATAAAATTAATGTGGAAGGAATCCATATTTGTTGGTTATTCTTAGGTCACATTCTAGAGGGAATATTGAAAAAAAATAGAAAAAAGTATTTTAGTTCCCTATGGACTGGAAAAAGAGAGAAACCATATCTTTGGTTAAATGTAAAACACTTGAAAAAACTAAAGTAGAAAGAATTTCAAGATTGAAAACTTATCACATTTTCAAACGTGCACTAGCTACCAAGAGCCTTTGGAGAATGATGCAAATGGAATGTGGGGAAAAGTAATGTCTAATAAGTATATAGATTCCTACCAAGAGCCTTTGGATAATGATGTAAAATGAAGGATTGTGGGGGGGAATAATTTCTGAGAATCACATAGCTCCTGAATTAATGGAGGATTGAATAAGGCAATAAGGAAAGGCAGTTGGAGGGGCTTCAGTGATTTGGAAGGATTTAGTGAAGTCCTTTCCTCTTTTAGGAAGATATTTGGTTTGGAAGGTAGGGAGAGGGAATAGGGTAATATTAGGGAAGATCCATGGATGATATATTAAAAAATTATAGGACTTTTGTATCCCTTAATGAACACTATTTGTCATGTGAATTTACAACTTATCAAAAGTTGTAATCCTAGGTATTAATTTTATATGGAAACAAGGAAGGAACTTCTAATTCAATTAAATCTTCAAAGGGGGGAATTTAAAGAATGGAAATGGTTTATCTCATGTCTTAATCACAATGCTATTAGACTAAAGGAAGAGAACAATGAAATCATCTGGTGAAATAAAAAATCCAATGGAACATACATAACAAAATTGTTTATCATGGTCAAAATGGAGGAGAATGAAATGGGAGAGAAGTTGTGGTGGTGGAAATTTGTTTGGGAATTGAATTGACCCTTAAAAACCAAACTATTCTTCTAGTTGACATTATTCAATAAATTTCTCACATGAGACCATTGTTAAAAGAGAACATGGCAAGGCCTAGGGGTGTGATGGGGGCCAAAGGAGCCACTAGAGTTAATAATAGTATAGGTATGGTGGTCATTTAATATAAGGTGGATTGAGTGCATGTTGGCATCCCAACTAACATCTTGTGTCTCTTTGACTTTTGAAATACAAAATTGTTTCTTATGCTCACTGCGTAATATGATTATACACATCAGATGGCTTGTGTTTCTTGTGTACAAAGGTATGAGTATTATTGTTAATCAATCTTGTTTGGATTTAATTTTTGTAATTATGTGCTATAATTTATTGATTAAGTTCTCTATCTTAAATTTCATGACTGTAAAGCAAGAAATTGAAGCCCCTTTTTCGTACAGATCGTTGGCTAAATTATTGTGGTAATCTCCCTTTTCATTGAGTTAAAGGTGATTTTTTGTTTCCTTTAATTGAAAGTCTAACTTAAAAGGCCATGGACTATGTTTTTATTAGAAACCATATGTCAAAACAAAACAACCAAAAAAAAAAAACTAAACATGACTCATGACCTAAAGAAAAACAACTAAACCCGATATGAAATATGTGAGACCGATTCAATTAAATCAAGCCTAAAACTACAACCTATCTAAAAACCCATGGTTAAACATGTTTCTATTAAAATATCCCCTCTCCTAATGGCCTAAATACGACTCCCAATACCGTCCACTATCATATCACATTATGTCATTAAGTAATGCTCACTTAATGGATTGACCGATCAGCTGTCATATGAATTACTACCCTACAAATGTATTGATGTCCTTGATTTTGAGTTAGTTATTAGTAGAAAGTAGTGAGGGTTCCATCATTTTAGTGGCTTTGAACCATTTTGTCCTATGGTTTCTCGGAGATAATCAAAACTTGGAGTGGGGAATAATGGTAGCACCTCCCCATTTCCCTAAATGTCGATTTATCATGAGGTATGTGAAATTGGTCTCTTCAACTATTTATGGGTTTGGCTTGTTGCAAGCACATGGCTCTCATGTTGATGACCATTGTTTTTTTGCCTTCTGGTTCACTGCCTATGAATTCATGGCCCCTGTAGTTCGGATAGAGCTGAGTGGCTCACAAAATTTGTTGTCTCATGACGATGCTATGGATATCCTGGTTCAGTTTGGTTGGGTGAAATGCATACAATCATTCGATGGATCTAACCTAGAGGTTGCCAAGAATTTTTCCAAGACATTTGATGGAACTAGAGCCAAAATAGGAGATATTAGGTTACAGGTTACTGAATAATTCATAGCTAAGGCGACCGGTTTGTCTCAGGAAGGTGACCAATGGTTTAAGAACATGAAAGTAATCGACATTCTGTGGAAGTCTATGTTGGTCTCTAGGAAATAGCACTACCAGGTAAAAGGTATGTCAATAGAACTATTTAAAACATGTTGGTGTAGTTTATTATTGATCATAAAGAAATTTATCACCGGTGAAGGATGCTACAAATTAGTGTTCCTATTTCACATACATTTGTTAATGGTTTTTCAAGGATTTAGTTTGAACTTGCCCTTTTACTTGCTTATAAGCCTGCGAAAAATGTCAAAGTTTTACTAAAGGTTGAACCCCAATCCTGAGTCTAGTTCATTTCACCATGTTTTAATTTGCATATTGGTCAATTTCCATTTGGCTAGCATAGAGAACACCTGGAAAGGTTTTCTAGTAAGGAATGGATTCTTTCTACAACAAATTGATCCCACTACCCACTTAACACAGGCTGTTGAAGAACTTGTTTCTCCAAAAACTTTGTCTCATTCGCTTTGTGATTTTAGAATCAAAGTTCAAATAAAAAATGACTCTGTCATTTCTCCCAGTGATCAAACCAACGTTGTTTCTATGACCAAAATGGAATCCAAAAAATAGGAATTTGTGTCAAAGAAATCCTTAGAAGAGGTCCTTATTCATTTGAGAAATGAGTCATTAAATGTTGCTGGTCATTCACAGCATCCGACACTAGTGGTTATTGGAAAATTTAAAGGGAAGGGAAAAAAATTAGGGAGGAGGTCTGTGATGTTGATTTTAAAAACAAAATAAGTGGTCGGATCCTGTCAAGAAAGATAAGGAATAAACATAAATAGAAGAATGATCATGTTCCAACGATTATAATAGAAGATTTAAACTATGTCAAGAGTGTAAGCCCAAAGTCAGCAAGGGATAGTCATCCATGGTATTATTTAGTTTCAAAATTACCTCCTCTTCTTCAAAACTGTGAGGGATTTGAAGGAATCTAGATCGATTTAAAGGCTATGATGGCATAGGAAAAGACCCGAGCCTCACATTACCAGTAACCACTCCCAAATATGGAACTTCTTTGTTGTGATGAATGTTTAGCATGGATTCAGAGATACTACATAGACATATCATACTTTCATATGTGTCTTAACTAGACATTGGTGAAAAATAGAAATCTTGAAAGAGAGAATTGGGATTTGAGAGCTGAATTACAACAGACTCTTCCTTGGGAAAATAAAAGATTCAAAAAATCTGGGGATATCATCATTAAGAATTCAACTAATATCAATGTTGTTATGAGTTTAGATATGTACGAGTCTTCTTTTTCAAATGTCTAATTTGGTAAATAAATTTGTGGTTTATTTTCATTTTTGATTGGTTTCTTAAAGAATAAGTTGTTACACTATTTTTAGACTAGCTACAGAATCAAACATTATGTAGCTTGTCTTAAATTAGTTTATGAGACTTTTAATTAGAATTTTTTTTTTCAGGTCTCAAGAAAGAACGTAAAAAATTTCATATACACTAATGGCTTATTGGAGGATCATGAAGTATTTCTAATTTGAAAATAGTTTGTGTTTCAAACAATGAAGAAAGTATTTTTGAAAATTGTTATAACAAACTTTTTCTAAGTTGTTATAAACATTATTGTTATAAACTCAAGTTAGGAAGTGGTTTTAATATACTCTATTTCAGAAGATCAATCCATGTCCTATGGATTTGGGAAGTAGATCAGTGTAGTGTTTAAATACTCTATTAAGTTTTGATATAGAGGAGGAAAAAATTTTGGGAGAGGGACTCCTCAATATTTTTAATGAAGAATATAGAATCATGCTTTAATTAAGGCTTTCGTCCTATGGATTAAAGAATTCAATTTGCATTATGATATATTGATATTATGATTCATGTTCTCCAGACTAATCAATTGTGGATTGATTTAAATTAACTTTTGTCTGTTTCATCAATTCATGATTAATTATTATCATATCTATATTAATTCTCTCAATCTTTCAACAATCTATTATTCCAAATTGTATAGTTTCAGGTGATTGTATTATCTTGATGTAAATCTCGATATGTATTGAGTTAATTCATATATTTTGAGTATGAATAGATCCATTTTTTCCACGGAAATTTATTTCCTATTGAAGAAAATCATTTCTATCCTCACTTGGAATTATTAAACATGAACATTGTTCTTTCTGTAGTTTAAATGAGATTTGAATTGTTTGAGTGAAGTGAATTTCACTTGATATTTTCATAATCTTAGAATTGTACAATCTACTTTCTATAGATTTATCTTAACAAGTAGGTTGCAGCAGTACTTAGCATAGGAAGACACTAACACAATCTTCTTCTTTAAACATTGGTCAGTTCTAGGTTAGTTTATTTTCTTCTCCCTTATTTTTTATTTGTGAATGTAGATCCACCTTTAGAATCAATACTTTTCCTATCCGAGTCATATCATTATTATTTTCGTTCATTGTTTTCTTTTCTGATTTGTAAAAGTAGACTAGTAATTGATTTCGGATCTCTTTATGTTTTTCCTAAGATTTGGTTCTATTCTATAAATTTATCTTTTCAAGGTTTTCATTAAATATTCCACTTTGTATATTTTGAACACTTTGTTTATATTTCGCATATAGCACTATATAGTAGGTAACTATTTAGATTCAAATCCCAGTATCGGCTAACGGATACGTAAAACATATCAAGGTGAGTCATCCCAAATGACTTAGGCTAAATAGACAACTTCAGATCAGTCTTACCCTCACAGTTTACGGTGTGTTCACATATGCCAGTGAAAAAATGGTGCTATAAGGAGGCACAGCTGGATATTAATGGCATGAGGGGTTCAAAAGACACCTCCTAACAATCGTTCCCTAGTTATAACTTGTAGTCATTTAGAATCCATTGTTATACCCAAGATAGCCACTACATTTGAATCCTAGCTTGTTATTCTTGTTGAACCTACAACACTGCTTCCTCGGGGAATTGATGTACAACATATTATCAAAATTTATTATCAATCAACAATAAGAACCCAAGGCACATTGGCCAGACATAGACAGTTTGGTGAACAATCACATCGACCCCTTGATTTTCCCAATCAACAAGAAGATACTCTTTCCACTGGTACACCAAATTACACATTATGAGATATCTTGGTTGATCCATATAAATCACTCATTCTAGGTATTGGGGGATTTGTACTTCCTCCTTCACCACCTCACCCTTCTCCACCTCCCTCGGGAGGAGAGTCTTTTGATGAGGATAGTTCATCTTTTGAATCTTCTCAAACCTCTAACACTTCACAAAATCCAGCTTTGATGGCTAATCAAAATAATCCTGCTAGGCCTTGTCTTGACAAAGATGTTGTGGTAGTACTAGGACCCAAACATACTCTATCCAAAAATTCTGAAAAATGGTTACCAAAGTTTGATCCCGATTCTAAGCAATCAACTGAAGATCATATAAAAAAATCCATGTTTGTTGTTAGGCTTAAAAATGTTGAATATAAAGATGTCGTTTGTATATTTTTTCCCTATACCTTCGAAGGAAATGCCTCTACATGGTACTTCGCACAACAACCTCAAACTATTGTTTCCTAGGACATATTTAAAACCTTTTYCTTAGAAAATTTTGGGGATGACAACTCTACGGAAGTGCTAGTTATGGAATTATCTAGMATGAAGATGAATCCCAAAGAGAAGGTTAATGAATTTAATCAGAGATTCCTTACACTAAAAAAGAAGATCCCTGCAAAATCCATTTATGTTGAAAACTTTATTATTTCTTACTATGTTAAAGCTCTACAACATAATACAACTATGTGGGTTAAAAGGTCTAAGAAAAATACTCTATTAGAAGCTTTTGAATAGGTAGTCCTCATTTAAAAGGACATACTTAGCTTAAAAGATAACACAAACCCTAAAGTTGAATCATCTTCTTCCTCCAAGAAGAAGACAAAAATTATTACCAAGCCTCCTTTAAATAAGAAAGAGAAAGAACCCTTAGATATGGAGAGGTTACAAAAATATTTTCAAAGTCATCTAATCAAGTTATAGATTTGAAAAGTTTTGTAGACAAAGGATCTTCAAGTAAAGGAAATTATCGACCACCTTTTAGAAGACAACTTCCAAAT
>JASDQU010752395.1:12541-22637 GCA_032191745.1 Picea mariana | reverse complement strand
TTCTAATTAAAAATCTCATAAACTAATTTAAGACAAGCTAGAAATTTATTGAATAATGTCAACTAGAAGAATAGTTTGGTTTTTAAGGTTCAATTCAATTCCCAAACAAATTTCCACCACCACAACTTCTCTCCCATTTCATTCTCCTCCATTTTGACCATGATAAACAATTTTCTTGTGTATGTTCCATTGGATTTTTTATTTCACCAGATGATTTCATCGTTCTCTTCCTTTAGTCTAATAGCATTGTGATTAAGACGTGAGATAAACCATTTCCATTCTTTAACTTCCCCCCTTTGAAGATCTAATTGAATTAGAAGTTCCTTCCTTGTTTCCATATAAAATTAATACCTAGGATTACAACTTTTGATAAGTTGTAAATTCGCATGAAAAATAGTGTTCATTAAGGGATACAAAAGTCCTATAATTTTTGAATATATCATCCATGGATCTTCCCTAATATTACCCTAACCCCTCTCCCTACCTTCCAAACCAAATATCTTCCTAAAAGAGGAAAGGACTTCACTAAATCCTTCCAAATCACTGAAGCCCCTCCAACTGCCTTTCCTTATTGCCTTATTCAATCCTCCATTAATTCCGGATCTATGTGCTTCTCAGAAATTATTCCCCCCCACAATCATTCATTTTACATCATTATCCAAAGGCTCTTGGTAGGGATATATATACTTCTTAGACATTACTTTTCCCCATAGTCAATTTGCATCATTCTCCAAAGGCTCTTGGTAGCTAGTGCACATTTGAAAATGTGATTAGTTTTCAAGCCTGAACTTCTTGCTACTTTAGTTTTTTCAAGTATTTTCCATTTAGCCAAGGTATGGTTTCTCTCTTTTTTCAGTCCATAAAGAACTAAAATACTTTTTCCTACTTTGTTTTCAATATTCCCTCTAGAATGTGACCTAAGAATAACCAACAAATATGGATTCCTTCCACATTAATTTTTTTAGGGTAAACCTACATATATGACCCATTAGTTACCCTTCCTTCCGTATTTTTATAGAGCCAATACCAAACTTTAAATATATAATAATTTGGTTTAATATGAAACCCCAAGTATCTTAACCCATTGTCAAAAGGAGTAAAAGGAAATA
This sequence comes from Picea mariana, assembly GCA_032191745.1. Taxonomy (NCBI): domain Eukaryota; kingdom Viridiplantae; phylum Streptophyta; class Pinopsida; order Pinales; family Pinaceae; genus Picea; species Picea mariana. The sequence goes on along the minus strand of JASDQU010752395.1, from coordinate 21,528 downwards.
TTTGTGTCAATTGGCTTTCTAACTCTTCCTCTAACCCATTCAAAATAAATTAGGACTTATTGTTGGCACATGGGAAGACCTAGGGTTCAACGCTTCAACAACGCACCAACAAAACCCTAACTACCGGCCCTTTCGGCAACACCTACGGAGCAGGCGAAGTCTCACCCGAGGTAGAAGCAGGGGGGGATTACAAGACTCATGTGTCTATAACCAAGCTAGGACACATATATGTGATTACCACACTTCACAAAGTACTTAAGAACAACATGCATTAGTTATCAACTTCATTCACATCGCACATCAAACCCTAAGGGTATATCGTTGCAGTAATAATGACAAAATACACATCACACTTAGAATCATAAGTTAGATCTAGCACATTTAACATAAATAAAACACTAATCATTCATAGATCTATCTATCATACATAACAATCAATGCACTATGTAGATACACAACATAAACATCATAGCTCAAAGAAAACCATCAATACATGATATACGTGGTTCACCCCAGTGTGGGGATACATCCACCAACAACTTCTTCTTCTTTATTAGTCTTCAATATCTTACATTAATCTTCTCTTGTGCACTAAGAAACAGATCCAAGCTTCGGATCAGACAGGTGATCTGCACAGTAAGCACCAAATCCACCTTCCCAAAATATGGTCAAGGCACAAAGCCAACTCCTCTATCAAGCACATAGCCTTACATACACATTTTGTTGCACAAATAAACTTAGAGATACTTGCCTCTTGAACTAAGCCAATTACACCCCCCGTACTATATTACATTATTTCTTATTTATACTTTGACAATCGCTTACAAAAAGGTCTAATCATGGGTAAAACCATAGGCCGACATCCCATAAACCCTAATACAAAACCCTTAATGAACCCCTAGCTGGGTCCACACATCAAGTGAGATCCCGTGATCTCAGCTCTGCTTGGGTGCTCTATCTTTGACCAGCTTGTCGAAGTCCAAAAAGGTGGTCAAACTTGACCAATGTTTCCTCAAAACTTGGTCAAGGGATAACAGGCCCCCAACACTCACCCGTGACTCCTCCCGAGTCACTCAGATCTGGGCAACGCTGCTTCGAAGGCCTCAATCTTAGATCTAATTGCCTCGACTTATTGCTTCGTCCGAGCTTCCTGCTTGGCAAACTACTGGATTATTTTCTCTATAACATGCCTTTCCAGGTGGTTTTCCACTGTCGCAACCACTTAGTCCTGTTGCGAACCTTGTCCTTTGATCTATTCAAACACCACATAGGCTTCATCCTACACCAGTTGTAGCCTCTGTGTGACTTCCATTACTCTGCCCGGGATGGAAGTAATCTGCTTTTGGACCACGTGTTGTTCCTGTGATCTCTTCATTCTCTCAACTGCAATAAGTAACTTCATTTGCGCTTGTACCAACAGTGCATATTGCTGTGGCTCCTATAGCTGTGTTTCTGGTTTCCTCAGCTCTGGGTCTTCTGCGAGGTGTTTATAAGTCTGCAGACTTCTGTCGCTAAGCTGTTTTCATTCTGAGGCGAGGGCTCTGATCCTCCCTATTGCGATCTTGGAGGCTTCCTCCATCTGGTCATGCACTTCTTGTGGGGTGCTCGGTATTTCTTGTATTTCCATCTCCTTTATCCGTGCTTGGAGCTGCTGAATGGCTTCAACGAGCTTCACCACTGTAATTTCAACCGATTCTTGTTCCTCCTGTGCCAAGCCTGAAACAAAGTGAAGTTCCTTGCTCACCACTTCTTTGACCGCAGTCTGCTCTGTAAGAAGCTGGTCCTTTTCTCTCTGTATCTTTTCTTTTTCCTCCTCAAGCATCGCCCATAACTCATCTTTCTCATTTTTATAAGCGATCACACAGTACCGTGCAACACATAATTTCTCTAGGACTTCTTCTTTCTCTTTCTTCAATGCTTCTATAGCCTTCTCCTTTTCTTCTTGGACTCACTGAAGTCAAGCCTTTGTTGCATATGTAAGTCTTTGAAGTTGGGCTATTTCATCCCCCAACTCTGCAACCCGTGACACAGAGGGTGCAGTAGGTACTACACGTACTTAATGAATAGCTTGTTGCATTTCCTTTAGTTCCTTCTTTACCCTTTCATACATCTCCTCCTACTTCACTCCATATATATGTAATAGGTCCTATGAATAATCTTGCATGGCTCTGCGAACTATACCGATGCCATCCTCCGTGAGCATGGCTTCTAACTGGGGCTTACTGGCTTGGGTCTTCTTTCTCGCTGAAGGTTTCTTTGGAGAATAATTCCTCTTATTTGGTGTTTCTGTCTCAGTAGGGGGATCCTTCAGTGGTGTATCTTCACCTTCTCCTTGTTTTTATCCTTCATCCCCTCCTCCTTCTCTGTTTACTTCGTCTCCTCCTCCTGACGAGCCAAATCCATTTCCTTCTGAGGAACTTTCCTCCTCATCAATTTCTTTATCTTAGACTTCCTCATTTTTCTTCTTCTTCTTCATGCTGGTCTATCCGACATGCTCGAACTAGGTGACCAAGGGGCTTCCTATAATGTCAACGTTGGAGAGTTAGACATCAAAGACATGTGTCTAAAATTCTTCCGACCATTCCTTCGTGATCTGTTCCATGTCTTCATCTGTCAGGTTGTAATAAGATTGTAGCTCCTCCTTGCTCTCATCTCTGCACGCAGTGATATAAATGAAGTGAGGGTTTGTGAAGAACTTATATAATGGTCTGTACTAGTGCAAGGTGCACGGTGTCATGCATGGAAATGACTCTATGGCAACCTTCAGTTGCTGATAGTAGGCATGGAACTCTGCGTTCGACTTCCATTTCTTTAACATGTCATCCTTATACTATAATGTAGAAAATATAGTTGCCAATGGATCTGATGGTTCAATTTATGGAAATGTTTCTCCCTTAGGAATTTTCCAATTGACGAATGCAATTAGCATGAGTATCCAGCTGAAGTGGAACTCATATCCCTGATCCTGTGCTTCACGACATTCTTTCTCAAGATTTTTGATGAGGTAACTTTCCCAATTCATCTTCATCCCCTCCACACATTTCCCTAGGAGGTCCACCATGATCCCAGTGGCCTATGTGGGGTGGTTCTTTCTGATGATATTTCCAACTATGAGTTGGCAAGAGAGGTGGACTGCACCATCCAAGATAGAGGCTACATTGTATCCTCACTTTCCCTTTTCTACTTCGTCATATGCCTCCTTTATGCGCTATGCCAGGGAGCGGTTCGAGGCCTTCCCTGGGTAGAAATGCTGAGGGTTGGGTCCCTGCATGCTCAATCCTGTGATAAAGTGGATCAATGCCTGATCCACAATAATCCACTTGTCAAGCCACATGTATCCACCATGATAGCATGACAAGAGGATTTTAACGCAAGCGTTAACCTCTTGGTTTCGGAAAAAATTGGGAATCTTCATGACATTTAGTATCGTTGACTACACTGGCTCCTTAATCAGTGGCTGTGAGACTATGTGAGTCTTCTTCCCTCTGGTCTTTTACAAGTATCTATGAGGTGCGAGCATGGCGTAGTTTTTTCTATCTCCAAGGTTAAATTCATTGTTCTCCAGAGATGGGATCTTTTCTAATTGGCTTCCAACTATGTGTATCCCCTTTGGGATGTACATGGTGATCAAAATGTACTCGTAGTCCCATGGGATTTTGTCGCAGTTAACCATGCCAGCCAAAGGTGGGATATAATCTGGTAAGATCGACGGGATCTGCTTCACATTATCTAGATTGTCGCGATTCTTACTTCGCTTCTCAGTCACGGGGTTATCATGACCCAAACGTCCAGTTGAAGGGGAATCCTACAGTCCCCTATTTGACTATGTATTTACTCCTTCAGAAAACAATTTTTTAGCCATTATCTTCCTTAGGACTTCATGAACGGATTTCTTTAACTCGCTAGGTTTGCCCAACATTCAAAATTTTAATTAGAATGCCCAGGGTGGGTGAACTGATAGCGAGGTAGACAAGCGGGCATCACTTTCTCATTTCTGATAGCTCAAGACACATTAAAATATTTGATAGCTCAGTTAATCATGGATGGAAAAAAGTGGTCCTAACGCAGCGTTTGACGGGTTAAATAAACGAGCATCATAACAGATTCTTCCAACGGGCATGAATGCTTCCATCAATGCAAATCTGTCCATTATGGCACGGTCCCAACATCCCAAATGCGATCCATTCACCCATAAATGAATCTTATATTCATTTTGGAGCATAATTCTAACAATCAGGGTGCCTCCAACGGTCATATAGCTTCACCAGGGTGAAGTCCCATTCTACGTGGTTCTACTGATCCGACGAAGTTTAGAGCCTACAAGCCTACCTCCTATGAAGTATTCTCTAACTTCCTTGCTACTTTCCTCTTACTGCGAAGTTTAGATCCTGCAAGCCTACCTCTTACTGAGCTTCCTTGCCTTCTTTCCTGTGATTTGAGTCTCTCTAACTATTTATGGAATCCTATTTCCATTCTTATTCTCATCTTCTCCTAAAGTAGTGACTCTGCACTGCTGATGTGCTCTCAAAGGGTTTAATATCCCCTCTCTTATACTTCCTGGGTGGATTTACTTTCTTCTTGCATGGATAGGTTCTTCAAACCTTCTTGCGCTCTTTCAACTTCGATAACTAATTCTCTTGCGTTCTGTTGCTTCGACTTAACTTCTTGTTCTTCTATGAGTTGATCTATTTTTCTAGATATAAAATCCATTAGTTCTTTCCTTTTCTTTTCTGTAGCTTCTTCCTATGATTTTCTTCATATCTGATCCTTCTCAATCCAAGTCTTTCCTAACAAAAGAGGGAAAGGGGCGCTATTCTCAACAAACTTAACGACTTCAAATTCCTCTTCAGTCGATGTTCCATGAATAATAACATGTAAATTAGTAATTCTTCCACATAAGGTTATCATCTTTCCTTTGAATAAACCTATTCTTACGAATGAAGATACTATAGTAGGCTTTCCCAAAATTTCTCAAGTGATTTCTGTCATAATATTCACTTTTGTTTCCTCATCCAAGACACAGTTTATGTCGAAGTCTCCTATTCTTGTATCTATGTGCTGTTTTCCTTTCATGATCTCTGGTAAACTTACATATTTGTGATCATTCATTGCTTTTTTTAACTGTACTAATGTAGTATGAACTTGCTCTAATCCTTTCTCCTTCTCATTCTCTAACATGCTCTTATTCTGTTGATTCATGCTCACTTTTTCAACTTTAGAAATCATCCTTGGGCAATCTTCAACTTCATGACCAACAATTTTACAACAAATATAGATATGACCTCTATGAGGGAATTCCTTAGTAAGATGTCCCGTTCTTCTGCAGTTATAACACAGTGTCAATCCTCTTTTTCTTCTATAGGTTCACCAACCTCTTCTGTACTACGCACTGGGATCACAGTGCCGAACCTGCAATCAACATTTTTGCATCCACTTGTTAGTCAAAAAATTCTCTCTATGCATAGGAATAACATATCTTTCTTTAATTTTATCGAATTTATCTAGATCAACTCTTTCTTGCAACTACACCCTAGCCTTCACACTAGGACTAAATCTATCAAACATACCTAGATTCATGCTATCGAAATAAATTTTTTCACTTATCTTACTCTTATCAAATCACAAATCTTTACCTCTTTCAATATCTTTCCTCTTTTCTTCAGCTCGAGTTTCTTTCTTAACACAGAGGTTCACAATTCAAGTACTACAACAAAAGATCTACGCACAAAGCTTCTCTTTTCTTTTAGTTCCCAACAATCACAGTTTGAGGTCCCAAAAAAAGAACCATTTGTTGGCATAGGGGTAGACCCAGGGTTCAACACTTCAACAATGCACCAACAAAACAGTAAATACCGGCCCTTTCGACAACACCTACGAAGCAGGAGAAGTCTCATCCGAGGTAGAAGCAGGGGGGATTAGAGGAATCAGGTGTCTTTAACCAAGCTGGGACACAGATCTATGATTACCACACTTTGCATAGTACTTAAGAACAACATGCATTAGTTATCAACTTCATTCACATCATAGAACAAACCCCAAGGGTATATTAGCACAATAATAATGACAAAATACACATCTCTCTTAGCTTCATAGGTTAGATCTAACATGTTCAACATAAATAAATCACTAAGCATTCATAGATATATCTATCATACATAAAAATCAATGCACTAAGCATATCCACAGCATAAACATCATAGCACAAAGAAAACCATCAACAAATGATATACATGGTTCACCGCAGTGTGGGGCTAAATCCACCAACAAATTCTTCTTCTTTATTAGTCTACAATCTCTTACATTCATATTCTCTTGTGCATTAAGCCATAGAGCCGAGCTTCGCATCGGACAGGTGATATGCGCACTAAGCACCAGATCCACCTTCCAAAATCAGTTCAAGTCAAAGAGCCAACTCCTCTATCAAGCATAGATCCTTACATACACATATTGTTTCACAAAGATCCTTACATACACATCCTGTTTCACAAAGAAACTCAGAACTACTTGCCTCTTACACTTATCCAATTACACCCCCCTTACTATATTACATTCTTTCTCAGTTATAATTTTACAATCTCTTACAAAAAGGCCTAATCATGGGTAAACCCATGGGACAAAATCCCATAAACCCTAATACAAAAACCCTAATGAACTCCGATATGGTTCCAAAAATCAAGTGATATCCCGTGATTTCAGTGCCGCCTGGGTGGTCCATCTTGGACCAACCCGTCGAAGTCTAAAAAGGTGGTCAAACGTGACCAATGTTTCCTCAAAACTTGGCCGAGGTCCAAAACTTATTTTCATTACCCTCACATCTATAGCTTTGATATAAAAATCAAGGATTTCCTTGAACGTTTTTGCTTCCTTTACTGTTTCTATACCAAACAGAAACACATCATCCACAAATAGTAAGTGAGACAAAGAAATAATTTCTTATATTGATTCTTTGATAATGCCTTCTCCTTTTGTTGCTTACACCATTCTACTTAATCCTTTTGTGATCAATAAAAAAGGGGTGACATTTGATATCCTTTCTTAAGTCTCGTTTATCATACCAAATCTGGACGATGATCCATTTATTGATCCAAGTGGATATTGGTGGGCACCCACCTATTCCAAATTCCAATTGGCTAATCTTGACAGTTTTTAGTTCAACACATTTCTCTGTAATGGGGACATTTATTTGTAGTTATGGGTTCTGCACTTCTGAGGTTGTCTTGAATCCCTACACAACATCTAGGTGGATATTGGTGTTCTCCCATCTAGTCCAAATGACCTATTTTGGTAGTTTTCATCTCAATACATCTTTCTGTATTTCTAGGGCTGTTTTGAGTCCCCTAAATGACAATTTTTGGGATTTCCATAGTTAAACTGTAGACATAGTCAAAATTTGATGACACAATGCATAGTTATTGAAAATACCTTTCCAATGGGCTATCACATGCCTAAAACAAAGATCGTATGCAAAATTTACAACCTCGATAAGTTGATGTACTAACTTACCCAATCAAGGCCCACATGACTTTTGGAGTTTCATCGCCTAGGGTTAGGTTTTTGGATGTCTAGGGTTTTGGAATTCATGTTTATTATAAAAAGGCCTTCAGAGCTTCATTGTACTCATCTTCTTGCGAATGAGCGTAGCCATCACATATCTTCTCAAAGATAAGCTTCCACCATTCTAGCGAGTCTTTCACTCTGTACTTTCATAGTCTCTCTATAGTTGTTTGATTAATAGAATTCATGTGTTATTGTAGTTCTTTGTTTCTGGCAACATTTCTTTTGGTTTAATTGTAATATCTCTGCTTTCATTTTGTTCCACTCATAAATCTGGATCATTTATCAATACTACAAATGATGAATAAGAGATGAATCCCATTATCCAATCCATTTCTTGAATTCTCATCCCTATATGAATCAACAAAGCCTAAAAGACAACCAACCTTATCATAGAGCTTAACAAAATCTAGTTTTATCACTAATTTTGGCTTTTTTTTTTACCTTTGTAGAATGAAGACTTTCTTATGTTGTTTACACAACATCATGAATTTCCCTCTCATTAAGAAAGCCAATCTCATTTTTTGAAATAAAGTTAGAGAAGATACCTTTAACGTTGTTAGCTACAATCATTTTTGTGATTTTGTACACTGAATTGCACATAGAAATAGGCTTATAGTCTTCAAAATTTTATTAATCATAGAAATAGTATTATAGTCTTCAAAATTTTATTAATCACCGAGGAATTTTATTGATGTTTTATATTCTTCAATCACTCTTAACAATTCCTCTTCTAGAAATTCATAGAAACCCAGGGAAAATTTGGTGTCCAACCATCCAAGCTTGGGCTCTTTGTTTTTAATGGATTGTAAAACTAATTTTAATTCCTCCTTAGATACTTTTGCATCTTGAGATTTATTTTGTTGATCATAAATGAACCTTGGAAAGGAGGTAAATTTTAAAATCTCTATGATGGAAGTGTGTCTTGACATGATTATATCACCCTTTTCCTTTTGTTTCTATATCTCATTGTTCCTTTTGACTTTCTTGTAACCATAATTATGCCTATTTCAAATCAAAACCCACTCAAGTATACTTTTTTCTATTTAATCGGCGTTTTAATGAATTTCGTAAGTACATTGGGGTAGGAATGGTATCTTTTGTGCCTAACTTGTGGATGCGTTTCTAAAGATTTGATGCTTTCTATAGAATTCAAAAAGAATAAGTATGTTGCATAAGAGACATGATGCTACATATCTGTGATTTACATTGTTTTCTATAGATCCACGTATATTCATGTTGCAACATGGGAGCTACGAATCCAAGTTGTCAAAAGAAGTTCCAAGACTCCCAATCATCAAGATAGTGGTTGTGAATTTGAGTCAACAAGAATGCCACCTATCACTTGCTGTGAGTGTCCCAATAGTGTGCGTTAATTGTTCGATTTCATTAACAAAATTGTTATGAGGAATGCATAGATAGTTCAGGTGTTG
>JASDQU010752393.1:0-22777 GCA_032191745.1 Picea mariana | reverse complement strand
CATTCAATAAATTGGATTTCATTACTAAAATAACTAGCTACAGAATCAGCAGATTCTGTAGTCAGTTATTCTAATTCAAAATTTGCAAATTAATGGTTAAATATATATCTAAGTCTCTCTATTTTTTATTTCCTTTTCAGGATATCTAGGAGTTCATGGTTACCAAGTGATATGAAGCATTTTTTAGGCTTGTTAGCCATATCTATGATACATTTTTGTATAAACAGAAATAAACCTTTTTTTAGCTTTAGAAGATTTAGTATGATCTGGGTGGTTATATCCCCCTTTTATTTTTGTAATCAATATCTGATCTCAGAGGATGAGACAGTTACCTTTGTGAAGAATTTAAAAACTCATTATTTTTTTTGTAATCACATCATCTTGGCCTAGGGCGAATTGTGGACAGCTTATACACGAATTTGGACAAAACACATGTTTACATTTCTGCTTTTTCTATCTGTAAATATTGTTGTTGTCTATAGTTTGTTTATCTTGATAATTCGATAATTTTCGATAGCTTTCGTCTTCATAGATTATTATGTCATCAAGATAATCTCTTTCATACAGTCCACAATTTCATGCTTCAGTTATATGAAAATAGTGACTGATTGTTCAATTTAAATATTAAGGTTTATCTTAATCTTGTTGAATGATTAAAAGCAACTTGTTACTGTCAGATTTATCTTATGTATAATTGCTTGCAGTCACAAATATCATAGTTATTATTTGCATCCTGTCATTCTATTATTAAAATCCAGTAGTCATTATATTGTTTGGCATTTATTCCAAACAACGTGAAAGTACACTGCAGATTTATCTCATGCACAGACTGAATGGACAATTCATGATCATACAGACGTCAGATCCATGCTCTTCAAGTCATTAATAGGTTAGTTTGTTCCTTTTATTTTCTTGTTCACTTTAGAAACTCTTATATGTGGTATGGTTTTCGCTATCTACATATTCTATTTCCATAGTATTTTGATGTTTAATCTTATAGATGCATAGAGATAAAAAGCAAATCAAAAAGAAATAGTTCATTTTGCTTTCTTTATCTTCTTTCATCAAAAGAGCCATTTTTACATTGATTTTTCTGAGTTCAGATTAAAACTCATGAATTGTATAAAATGCAAACAGTTCTGTGTGTAAATATTATTTAAAATAAGTTGTATATTTATATGTGCATATATATATCAATGATTAGTAATTAGTGAGTTATTTTGTTCCTTTTCTTTCTTTCTCTTTTTTTTAGGAATCTAGATTGGCCAACGGAGCCATTAAACCTGTCAGAGTGAGTCAATCCAAACGGCTTGGGTTAATTAGACAACCCCGGATCGGACTCGCTCTTCCAGTTGACGAGCAGTCATTTTCACCCATCAACACCACTCTGGATTGATTAGAATTCTAGTCTCTGAGGAATTGGGTAAGAAAGAGATTTCATGGGACCATTTTGTTGTTTCTTCTCACTTCAAGTTGGATATAGCATCTACTCCTCAATCACAGAATGCAAGTCCTTTATCACCCACCAGTGTTGTTAAAGCAGGGACCAGCATGAAAAGAAAGGGTAGATCTCTTGTTCAAGTTTCAGAGGTCATCAATTAGGTCATAGGAACTGAGGATGAAGCTTGTCATTCCCCACAGAGATATTTTTCACCTCCTCCTCCACCAAGGTTAGAAGAGGTTCCTTCTTCTACCAAAACTGCAGCCAAGAAAGGGAAGAAGCTACACTTCCCCTCTTCTCCTACAACAGCCAATACCAAGGGAAGAAGACCTTTCACAAGATCATTAGTTCCTAAAGAGTTTGTTGAGGAACAGTCCCTACCAGAAATCCCTGTACAAAAGAAGAAGGGTAAAGTCATTGGAAAGCCTATGGAAAGGAAAGAAGAAACCCATGTGCAAAAAAAGAAAGATAAAAGCAAAGGTATCAAGAATTCAGATGAGACAGACAAGGAGATTCCTATGTAGGTGGAAGAGGAGACCAAGAAAAATCTTGTTGATACTATGCATGTCACTACTCCACCTGACAGCCAGACATTCAAAAGATTAATCAGGCAACTTAGGGATGCTAGGAAAGAGGTGGCTCAGTTGAAAACATAAGCCATGTCTGACAGAGTGAAGATGAAAGAGCTCATGGATGGCTATAGTCATACCCTTGACATGGCAAGGTTTGTAGCAAGAAATTCCCAACCCCTTCATAAGAAACTCCAAAATATTTATAGGCAGAATAGAGGCTTTCAGTCTCATAACAGGAAGCTCAATGAAGAGTTGCAACATTTTCAAGATGAAGTAGCTCAAAGAAACTTGCAGGTATTGGTTGAAGCTGCTATTGAGAAAGAGACACCAATAGTTAAGGAAATCATAGCTCCATTGAAGAAGGTTGTCATTGCTAAAAGGAAGAATTCTGTTGTGCCAAATGAAGATCCTCCTTCTACAAGAAAGAGTGTGAGATTAAGTGTCAAGGTAACGAAATAGCTGGTGAAAGGTGAGCCCCATTTTTTAGGATGGTTCCTTTTTGTGAGGATGAATTGTTATTGAAATATTACCTTTTCCACCTATACAGGCTTCTAAGTGCTTGTTGTTCAGAGTTTTGGGTTTTTTGTAAAGAGCTAACTCCTTCAATAGTAAGAATGCAGACATTTTGTAGCGCTATGGCGCTACAGAATGGTCTATTTTGGTGTTTCACTGGTGTTCTACCTACAATGATTCCAAACCACCTAAAGATAATGGGGTTGATACTATGTTCAAGCTGGAGGTGATGCGTTTTGACAACGCTACCTAATATTTAGCAGAGACGAAATTTGCACAGAGACTCACAGTGGCGCTACCTAAATTCGCTACCTAATATCTCGCAGAGTCCAAAGTTTGCACAGGGGATAGGAAGGTTTGGTGCTACCTTTTCTACTTGTCCAGTTTTGAAGTACGCTACCCAGAATGCTACCCAAAGAAGCTACCAACAGACACCAGGGATCCAGGAGGGTCAAGATAACAACTTTTTGGATAGTTGATGATGGAAAACATTGCAGAAACAATAGTTGGCATCATGATGACAACCACATGCTCCTAAAGGACACATGGAAAACAAGGAGTTGTGCAGCAAAGGGGAATCAAGACAGTTTGAAGATTGGTTGGATTGGTCACCAACATTTTCCTATTTTATAGCATAGGTTGTTAGTCAAGTTGTTAGATGAAATAAATTCTTAGAGATTTTCAATGGAAGGAGGCCGGCTCGTACCTCCAGCAGTTGCCTCCCTTTTTTAATAAATAGATAGATGAAATGATTTAGTAGTTTCGGATGGTTGAGAAAGGCTCCCTAATACTATAATATTTTGATGAAGATACTGTGAACTAGATATGTATTGTATTTAATACATTTTGGTTAATAGAAATCAACTTCTCTTTTAGCTTATTTGCTTCTGATGCTAAATGTTCATGCTTTGAATGATTCACATGAATGGTTGTGGTGATATTATGATGGATTTTTATTATGATTCCTTAGTTTCTGAACTCAAGAATATCTCATTTTAAGAATCTTTCTTCCTTAGGATTTTTGTAGACCTGATGTTTACAGCAGCCCCTACATCACTCTCATTGAATTCTTCCCTCTATTCATACTCATTCCCAATTATTGATTGAATTTATCCAAGACCTTGATTGTTGGTGCATGCTAGCCTTGTTTTCTGAGTTTGAACATTATCATTTTGAGTCTTTTCCATTTGAGCCTTTAAAACACTCTTACATTCACATATAACCTGATGGGTACTGGGCTTGCCTTCCATGCAATCTGAAGGTGATTCCTAGTGCTAATAGTATCCATTACATTGAGTTCCCAGGGGAGAGGGAAAAGTGTTTTTTGAATCTGCATCTTGATGAGTTGCTTGCCTTGGTGGAGAAGTTGTGGTGCTTAGCTTGTTGAAGGCTTTCACAAACCTGCTACTAGAGGGATTGAGTATTTTCAACCAATCGAGATACATGAGATGACTGTGTGTAAAATGAATCTTTGCGATTTTTTTTATTGTTGTCGACTTTCTTATGTTGGATAGAAGGTGCTTCAGCAGAGGTTGTAGTGGTTTCAATGTCCTTTTGTTCACCTTTTGAATAAATTGTGAAGAAGCTTAATTTTGTAGTATGAGATACTACCATGTGGAACTGTTTAGGTGGGACAGTATTTAGAACTACCTCTGGTATCCTATAGAGATGACCCCCCAGAATAACAATGACACTATGGGTTTGAGACTCATAAACAACATGGTGCTTCCACATATATGGTTGCCCCAAGAGAACACCACAAACATCCAATGAAGAAACATCACATAATACCTCATCCTTCAAGGGATGGATGTCATATGACAATTGACACTATTGGATGACACGAATATCTCGTCCCTGGCGAAGCCACCCGATGTTGTATGGTTACGAGTGTGGTGTTGTCGAAAATCCCAATTGTTTGACGACCTCTGCTAAGATGAGGTTCTTTTGGCTTCCACTATCAACAATAAAATGCAGTGGGGTCCCCTTCACCCACATTTGTGAATGAAAAAGGTGTTCCCCCTCTTCAGGATTTGTTGGTTGTTCTGGTTGAATTGTTGCGGTCGCGACAATACCAGTGGGGTTTGCATCGATGATCTATCTTCTACCAGTATTTTTTGAATCATATTATAAATCAGAGTTCGTCTCCTTGTATTTGATCTCTACCACCAATGATTGTTTTGAGATACATTCATCGGTGTTGTTCTAGGGGATTTTGTGGAAATTACACCACTTTCCAATGTCCTTCTTCATCTTTTTGTTACCCTTATTTTCCTGTGTCTTGGACCATTTTTCTGAAGGCTGGTTGTTAGGGTTGTCTTTAGCATACTTTGGTTGTTTCATATTTGAAGACCCGAACTCCCACTTGTTCTAGTGCTTAAATTTATGCTCGATCTTAACAACATATCGATAAGAAACACCCAATGATGAGATGTCCAGAAAATCCATTTCAGTTTGGATGTATCTGTGTAGAGCCCCATGGTATTTCAAAACTAGATGTCACTCAAAGTCTTTGATACCCATATTGGTGTGCAAAGTATGGAATTTTTGGTTAACTCTGACACTAATTGGCTCCTCTCTTGCCCTTGTGTGGTCCATCTAATGTATTGGTCGTCGTAGTTGCCAACAGGGTAATATTGTTCCTTGACTGCATCCACACAAAAACTCCCAAGTGTGCTCGACCCCATATATTCCAGACTCCTCTATGGAAATTTTCTCCTAGTAAGTTTCCCACCAATGTTTGACATGGGTAAGATCCTTAAGGAGTACGAAGGTGATATTTTTCCTATCGAATAAATTATGAACAGAGAAATAACCTTCTAGCAAATTTAACAATTTTTCTAAGGCATCCACATCTATTTGTCCTTCAAATATGGGAATATGAAAATTAACTTGTAGCTTGAAAGGTGAAGTGCCTCCAAAGTGGCCACTTTATGAATATGTGCATGTTGTTATCGATAGGCATTGAAGGGTGTGGGAACAATTCTCCATCGTTTCATGCCTTTGTCGTGTGAGAGATTGCTCAAGAAACATATTAATAGAATCATCTTCTCTGTCATTTTTATTTTCTTACTCCACGGAGGGTTTCTTGGGTGTGCGAGAGTGATTTTCCTCAAGAGAGAAAAGTTTGAGACCCAACTTTCTATACTCGGACCTCGTCGGGGACATGCACTAAAAAAAACGATCAAGAGCAGCCTTCTCTGATACCACTGATTTGGATTATTTTCGGCACAGAATGAGAGCAGAGATATAATAAAGAAATGTACAAAGATATATCAGATATAAAATAATATAACATAAATATATCATATATACAACCATAAACACAGAGATATAGTAATACACAATTTCTATTAATGAGCAAAATGTACAAAACTGTAGAAATATAGAGTGAAAGACTCAGTAGAATGGTAGAAGCTTATCCCTGAGAAGAGATGTGATGGCTACTCACATTCGTAAGAATATGATTGTTACAATGAGGCTACAAAGGATTTTTTATCATAAATAAAATTCAAAACACTAACCCTAGAAGATGAAAAGGCAACAGTTTTGTGGACCCCGTTTTGGGTAGTTTGGTGTATCAACTTTTCTGGGGTGTAACTTTGCCATATGATCTCTATTTTGGGTGCAAAATAGGTCATTGGAAAGGTATAGTTGAGGATATTCATTTTGGGGGATCAATTAGAGAGATTTGATATCATTGAGGGGCTCAATAAAAAAAAACTTCATTTAGGCCTTTAAAATGGCCCCGAAAGATTAGGAACCGAAAAACTGCTAAAAAAAGTAAGTTGCTAGAAAACTATTTTGATCTAGTTGGAATAGGTGGGTGGCCACCAATATCCACCTGGATAAAATCCTTACAATAAAAAATTACTGATGATGTTGATAGAGGATCTATAAATTCAGTCTACCCACCAAATCCTTGAACCTTTGATCGAAGTCCCATACTGACTTCGTTTGTACCTATTTAATCTCCTTCTGTTTTGTGATGTACTGCGACTTTGAGTTTGGATTCTTAAACTCCTTCAATAGAACTTGAATTATCTCAGCCAAATTCTTATCCTATCATGTAGGTGTGGTACTCTACAACTTCATGTGCCATAATAACGCGCGACCTCTAAATGTTTTGCTAACTACGCAATCTTCACAACCTCTTCCTAGACATTCTTTGCAGCCCAGATTGTCTTGCAAACAAATGGATGTTGTTTTGGGTCCTTTGAACCAACTCTCTGGAAATCAGGTATTCTAAGGGTGTTGTCTACCAATACCATGTTTCTTTGTGTATTCCCTCTTCTTGGTGATGCTAGTTGACTCTAATTCTGACTCTGGCTCTGCACACTACTTCCACTTCTCTGATTTCTACTACTATGTCCTCCTTGGATAAATCCAATTGATTTTGCAAGTCTTCAACTGCTATTTTTTATTGTGGAGATGCACACAATGTCCTGGATTCAACATAGGACCCTGTCTGAGTAGGACTTAATGGTTCTTATATTACCGAACTACACTAAAACTCCTCTTCTTCTCCTTCTATATATGGTATCTCCACGATTCAGACTATTGCACAAGGTTCTCTCTCCTCTAGCTCACTACGCGACTCTCCTTTCTCAACACCATGATTTTTCCTCTTGTACCTCCTTCCTCCACGCAATACTCCAAACTTGTATTATTTCTCTGGTATCCCCTCTTCTTTCATCCTCAGTCCCTCCCTTCCTTTTTCATCGCTTCATTTAATCTCTCATTTTCTCATACTATCCTCTTGTCATCCACCGGCTCCTTTATGTGTGTGATGCCCTTTAGCAGGAAGATTGCATCATCATCACACACTTGTCACACAAAAACATATTTATCCATGTACCTATTTATTTCATGATCCTTCCATGCAAACCCTTGAAAAAGTCCCTTTCTGCAACACTGTATGATTTGGTACAATCTATGGAAAACTCTATGATATATCCTCCTAGTATTCTATCCAACTAGAAATCAACTAAACGAGTAGTTGGGTTACTTACATAATTCAACTGTCTTACCAACTCAAGATTCCAATTTCTCAGTGCTATAGTTCTATACCTCTCAGTATTCTCCACTAATCTTTCTACCCACTCAATCAGAATAATTGAAAATTCTCCAAAGAAATTTCATGTAGTTTTGTATACACATACCTTTTCATCCAGTGCTTTTCACTCATCTGAGGATTTATGTTCTTTTGTTGAGAAAAATCTTGTTCCTTCCTTTCCAACCATTATGATATCTCCTTTTTAGTCGGCCTCCAAAACATTCCCTTAATCATAAATCTTGGGTCTCAGCAATAGAACCGTTTGTTGGCGTTGTGCATAGTTTGTAAGACCCTAGGTTCGAATTATCTATGACCAACAAAACTCACCATACATTGGTCCTTTTGGCATCAAATTATTTCACATATGAATTCTCACCCAAGGTATCTATTGGGACTGCAAGAACCAGGTTTCTGCAGTAGTAAGGGAATGGGAGGTAACCATTATGTTAATTCTTCCTTATTAGTTTTGTGCATATAATTATATCCTTATTTTGTATTAACTAATTAGTGATGTATATTCATACTATCATTATATTCTATGTTACCACATAACCCATTACTGTAACATTCATTATTCTTGTGCAATGATTAAACATAAGACAAATCTAATCTACTATGCATCTAGATAGATTTCATAAGCAATCACATAAAAGACATATAACACAAGATTTAACGTGGTTAACCCAAATCTGGCCTACATCCACAATGGATGGATTTTATTAGGATTTTGTTAAGTGATTTAGGTTTTCACACTACCCTTACAAAGATATAGCATGGACATATTTCTATTCCACTACCCTAACCGCTCTGCAGTACAAGCCTCTCTTTCTCTACATCATCTCTTACATTTAGCCATTGATTTATCCCTTTTACAGACTAAAAAATAAACAATAACGAACCAAAACCCAACCATGTTCCAAGAGGAGCCAACAAAAATAAGTAACCCCTATTTTCCCAACCCATTACCTATTTATACATTAAATCTAGGGCTTAAAACCCTACTTGGTTTCCTCTAAAATCCTATTACAATGCATGGAAAGTCTAGTTCACTGGTTGTCGACTACTTTCTTCTTCTTTTTCATCTGCATGTTGTGTTTTCACTCTGATTGTTTTTTCTTCCTACTTTTGTGTGTCCTTCTATATTTATCCTATTGATATTTCATCCTTCCTTTTCACTCGTTTTCTTCTCCTGCCTTATTCTCTTTTTCTTCTTTATTTGTTGCTTTATTCGTCTCTCTTCTTTATTCTTCTCTCATTGTGCATTTTACTTCTAGATGTGCCTCAAATGCTCATTGTCCTCTTGGATGTGCCTCATTTTAGCACTCCCTAATATTCCTTCTTCTCCTTTGCACCTATGTTGTGCACTTCTTCTATACTTAGGATTTTTCCCAAAATTGTATCTCAAAACTGCGTCTCCAACAACACCGTAGCACTGAAGCACAAGTTTCTCAAGGAGAGGGAGAATATCTCTTGAGATGATCTGACAACTTGAGTTGATGATAGACTGATCAGTAATATCATCTATAAATAGGTTTGGTCATGGACCAAAATAAACAAACTCAGGTGAAGGTGGTTGCACTTGTCCATAAAACATGGATCGAGAATCCATAAGTGGACATGGTCAATTGAGGTTTTAGTCAGTCGTTGATCCAAAGACATGGTCAACCAAAACAGTATGATCAGGTGAGGTTACAAAGGAACTGTAAGTTCCAACATATCACATTTTCCTCAATATTTAGAATATGTTTCTTTAATTGGGCAAGAATCCCCATAATGGAAGTAACCTGGGAGATTACTTACTACTCATTTTCATGTACCTTAGGTGTAATAGTGAAAATGGAAGACCTATTACCTTGTATTATTTCCTCATGGGACCATAAAATCCTTCTCATTTCTTTTTTCTCTCAATAATCCATATTACCAATGGAAGAATCAAGAGACTTATGAGAAGTAAAATACTGAAACCAACCGAGAGGGAAAGAATATACCAAAAAATACAAAGAGTCTTTTTAGTAAACAATACCATCCATAGGTAAACAAGGCCATATACCAAAATTATCAATCCACTTAACAAGATTCATTTCATTAGATATAAAAACTTCAAACATCATCCTACTATTCTAGAGGGGAGAAGGAGCCGAACCATAGAGAACCTCAATACCAGAAAACATAGAATACAATACACATAGCGATTGTGAAAATTTAAACCTACAGAACATATGCAGAGCTATAAATAAGTTTAGATTCATTGAACTAACTATAATGTCACACACAAAAGGATTTGTGGACAAATCCTAGAGCATTGAATTGAGGAGGAGAAGAATCATATGTGCTCCCCTAGTCTCTCTAAAACACTTTTCCATTATCCCACCTTCACCATAATTTAAAACCAAGGCCAGTTTAATAACATAATTCCACACTAGTATGAACATGTGGGAAGAGGGTGCGAGTCTCATCAAGTTCTTGGACAAATTTGGATAGTAGAGTTGTCCCATGAAACACGTGTGTCTCATTAAATTGATGGTACTTTTCATTTGGTTATTGCAATTTATTAATGTATGTCTTGGTAAACTAATGATCCAACAACATGTCACAACCTGTACCAACAATTTGTATCAACCTGTACAAATAACATGTCACCTCAATATCATCAACTAAATCATATCTACTTACCAATATCAGTCTCACCAAGATGTGCATCAACCAAGACTACTCACGAACATCAACAAGATTTACCACAATCAAGATGTGCTTCTAAAAGTATACAAAGTCATATATGTCACATCATCTATAAACCATGTGCCAATAATAATACACAAATGTATCCATTGAGATTACCAACAAGTGCCTCTAACAATGTATCAAGAATGTACCAATCATGTATCAACAAAAAATCAAACTATGCCTAAGCATGATACACCAATATCACCATACCATACACCACATTCATGTGCCAACTCATCAACTATATGTTCCAACATGTATCTCAACCATATACCAAAAAAATGTGTCTCAAAAATATACCATATCACTCATGATATGTCTCAATCATGCCATACACCATAACATTATCAACATGTAGCCTTCAACATGTGCATATAAACATACATGTAACTCTGTAACAGACCTGGTGTATGTGATCACATACCTGTAGACCTTCCTCAACTTCAACAACAAGAGAAAAACATCTTCATCAAACTTTACCTTAGTCTCATGGGAATAGTTTTTGGATTAGTCAACAACCCTAAATTTAAACAAGCATATCTCCATACCTGTAATGAAAAAAGGTATAAAACCTGTACACAATATTATTCAATGTCTTTTCTTCAATTCCTCTAAGTTTCACTTCTTGGAACATTCCATAAATGGAGTTATAGAAAAAATGTCAGACCTTGCTTAATTTTGGCTTATTCTAGAGAGAGAAATTGTAGACCATGCCACGCGTGGAATATTTGATATTGGGATCTAAATACTATGGAATGTAATATATCCAATTCATTTGGTCTAACTTAATTTGGATCTTCTATGAAGACGTTTTGACTATTTTACCCGAAACACCTGTTTAAAACTAGTTTTCAGACTTTCAAATGCCCTATCTTCCATAGAGTGTATCTCCAAAAATGCAATGACCCAGAAGTTGAAATTGCTACCATAGGTACTTGGTATGTCTTCTCAACATCCTATGATTTTTTCTATCTTAATCATACTATAAAACAAATTATTGCAAAAATGGTGAGATGACTTGTAAATAACATACCTTAGAACACATCATGAAAAGACTTCATCCTCCCTTGGATTTTCGTCCATCTTTACTTCACCTTTCGTATGAAATTCACCTCGGATCTCCTTGGTTACCTCAGTCACTTATAGATATTAAATATGCTCAATAGGTGATAATAGTATTCTCTTGCTCTCTTATTTATACTCTCCAAGTGTCTTCCTTTAGGGGTTATCTTCTAACTATTTTACCCAAATTCCATCTTTTAGGGCTAACCCACTTTCAACTACTTAACCCACTTGCAACTACTATACCCATAATTAGTAAACTCACCACTTTTTGTTGCAACTAACACTTCAACAAATTTACCCATAATTAACTCCTAGTTGCAACCACTTTGACTAGAAATGTTTTTGTTACAACTAATTTACCCATAATTAATTTCTTGTTATAACCACTTTGACTAGCAAACTTGTTGATAACTTTCTAGGAGCTTCTAGAATAATTGACTTTTTTTTGACCTTCTAGGAGCTTCTAGAATATTCTTGAGGGTCCTCGAACTTCACAAAGACACAACTCCTTAACCGTGACGATTTATGTGATGTACCACATATCAACGAAAATAGAACAACATGTACTATTCATCCAAAATAGTCTCACCTACAAAAACACTGATCTTCATTTCTTAATCCCTCAAACAAACTCGGCTTCCATAATCATATCTTTTTTGTGTGAAAAGTCATTGCATGTACTCATTGATACATCTAAAGTTACGCAAGTATGAGGAAACAAACAAGGGTTGAAATCAATCTCTAAGGGCTGACATAAATATCCAATATCACTCTCCAAGGGTTGACATTAATGAAAACCAACTATCCAAACCAATTATCAATTAATATAAACCAATTGTCCAATAATCTCCCCCTTTGGCATTGATCATGGTAACACCAACATTTATGGAAACACTTAGTCATGAAAATACTCATGCTCATCCTCCCTGTGATCATCAATCCTCATCAATGTCTCTGTCTCTCCCCCTTTGAAATCAGTGGAAAAGGGTATCTCCCTTTGGGGTTGCTCCCCCTTACGGAACTCTCCTTGGGGATGCTCCACCTATCTACATTTTCCTTTTGGTTGCTCCACTTGTTTAAATGCCTTTGATATTTATGTATGTTTCTAAGCCTCTGATTTTTCTCTCTCCCTGCATTTAATTAATCTCTCCCCCTTTGAAAAAGGGCATCACTCTGATGCAATGTTGATGTAATGGTTGCCAATTCTCCCTCTATGATCATCTCCATCATCTCCCTTCCTGGAGTCATACCTCTGTTCTTATCTCTCTCTCTAAAAACTTCTTTGAATGATATTTCTACCTATCTTCATGATTCTATTTCTCTTGCGTTGACTTCCCTACAAGATGTCGTGTAGAACAATTGTAGGGCTTCCTGTACCTGCTCCCTTTTGGAATTTTTTTCCATTGGTGCTTCCTTGTGTAATCGACCGACATATATAAAAATCATTCAAGAATAAGCATTCAAATATTCTTGTATCATTATAATCCATTATGATAATATTCCTTTATCTCTGAACCACTCTCTGAATTAGTCTATGAACCAATGTATGAATCCATGCTCTCATCCACTGTGATATATCTATCCAAATATTCTAATCCATCTCTTTCCATATTGTTCACGAATATACTACTTAACTATCCACATTGTTGACGCATATTTCACTGTACTATCATGAACTATTCACTGTTGAAATTGATCATCAAATGTCTGTTGTGTCCATTGGTCTTCTCTATCTGTAAACCAAACTCTGCATATTTGGAACAACCTGTGTTGTAATTTTCCCACTGATCAATCTGTCATACTGTACTTCTTCTAACTGATTGCTCGAAGGATGGTTCTCTGATCTGTCTCAGCTATTGCATATACTCCCCCTATCTCATATTCATATTACTTGGGAGTCTCCAAGCCAGATGGCTCAGAAGAATACCTTCTCTGATGTAGATTCATCTTCCTCTTCATCTATAGAGTCATAATCTCTTTGAACTTTGACTTCTCCCTTTCTGCATGTGGATTGATCTTTCTCTATAATTCATGAAACTACAACTCTTGAACATATTCTTTATTCACATGGCCTTCTTTTATTTCATTTCTTCTCCAAACCTTTTTGTGTCTAACATTTTCCTTTTTCTTTGTAAATTTTTCTTCATCTTGTATTATTTCCAATCTTGCCATCTCTAGGACCTAGTCTTTGTTCACATGTTATTCTTGTTTTCTTTTCCATACTTTCTTATATTTGATATCATTTTTTTATTTTATGGAAGTATCGATCATCCTTCTACAATCATGATCTATGTGTCCATAGTTATGAAATTTGTAAAATTCAATGTTATGTGGGGCCACATAAGCATTTATTCCTTGAACATTTATTTCATAAGCCCTGCAATTTGTAAGCTTATGTCCAAATTTAGTAAAAAAAAACAATGACCATAAAAGAAATTTACATACCTAGTAGTGAATGATGTTCTTTGTGGTGTAGTCCTTCTAAATCCCATCCTTGGATAATCATGATCATGATTGAGGCTTCTTTGTGGATTGAACATGGAAGATGTTCTTCTGCAGTCTTCTTCTTGAGTCTTTTTCACTTCTGGAATGTTCTTCTTCAAGGGATTGATTCCTTCTTCATCGAACATTTAATGACTTCTTCATAAGTCTTTGGATTTTCTTCATTCTTCCTTTCTGGCAACCTGGAGGGATTTTTTTAAACATTCGTGCTGAGCTTGACAACTTTTAATCTTAACATGACAACGTATTCTTCAATATTCTCTGACTCTTCTTATTTCTCCATCATCTGGTTTCTCATGACTTATTTGATTCACTTTGCTTCTTCAAGTTGGATCTTCAATGTGATTATTTCATCTTCAAGTTTTCATTCTTTTTGATTGAATTCTGCTTCAAGCTGATTAAAATCATCGGTTATTTCCTTGAGATGATATGTCAGTATCTTCTCTCTCTTTTCTGGTTCTTCGTTTTGTGTTGTTATTTTGGCTTCCAAATGTTGCTTCTCATGCTCGAGAGTCTCTTCAGTCCTTATGGCTTCTTCTAGATGACATTTTATCATCATGATCATCTCCTCAACTTCTTTGGTGTTGGAGTTATATGATTCTTCCATCTTATTTAGTGATACATGGAGTGACTTGTTTTCTTTTCTTTCAGTCCTTAGATATTCAATTTTACTATTCAATTTTTCTCTGTAATAAATGTAATGTCCCCGACCATCAATCCCACTGTCGGGCAATGCTACTATGCTAAAACATTCTCATACTTATATATATAACATGAATTAAATCAAATTAACACATTTAACTAAACAATATAGAGTAATCACAGGATTACTGGTAACATATAGAAATAATGGAATTAGCAGTCATTCATAATTGCAATGGAATACATGATAATATTGCAAGCATCATAGACCTGTATTTTAATTGAAATTAAACACATAATGATACTTATCTTTGAAACTATAGTAAATCCACCAACTACGTGTAGACCTTCCATGAACCTCCCAGCCTTAGACCACCCTTCTCATCACGCTCAGTAGTGGGTCACCCCCGAGCTATGACTAAGCTCCACCCAAGGCAAGGGAATCCTAGAATAGGCTAAGGTTATAGGAAAACTGCACAGAGAAACCGGAAGGATTCTCTCCAAGAGCCTTCTTGTGCCCACTACTCATGGACTGTCATTCCCCACATGTCTATTCCACCTGGGAGTATACACCTTCATAAGAACAGTATGTCGGTGCTTCACCTCCCTCTATGGTTCTCGAAAATAGGTCAGATCAAGAATTCTTAGATCTTCGTAGCTGGTGCTAGACTCTCTCTGGGAGAAAAACACTTCCCAACAAACTCTCTCACTTGAAGAGCGCTGCTCACAGGCCTGTCAACCTGCCTCTTCTACCACTATCCTGAATACCCACTTCTTCAATCAATTTCAACCTAATTCCCACAAGGTGAGGATAACAACAACAACAATTGGTCAATTCCACTCAGGAAACAAAAAAGGAAGCAACCCAAAGATAGTTCAGGTATGGACTCGACTCTGCAAGAGAGGATAGTCTGGGTTCACAGGACGCACAAGTGACACAACTCAATCCACGGGTTTTCCACTAGTTTTCAAGGTGTGTGACAAGGAATCCACACAGAGGTCAAACACTAACTCAACGATTCCAACAGAGGTTGCATCGGCTTCTCAGGAAAACATCACAGTTTTCTGGTTTCAAAGCTGCATGAAGGTATGCATGCAGAGATCAGATGCAGAGGTAACACTATGCAGACAATGGACGCAAGAATGGAGGACGAACCCCCATCACGGCTCAATTCTTGGGTTAAATTGCATGTGCCTGGGCTGACACATGTTGCCCATGAATCTGTATGCACTCCATCAAGTATGCGTACCATTTTGCACACGTTGGAGATGCATGCATTACCTCTCCTAGGACTCAGGATAAAAACATACCTTTCGCACCACTTTGGAATAATAATAAATTATTATTCCCAATGACTTAAGCCCCTAAGCTTAGCCCCTCTTTCCTACCTTTTATCCCCCATTCCCTTACCCACCTTGTGGAAGCTTATTCCCCTGTCACTCTTTCTTTGTGGTCGATCTGCACACAACAATGTTTAATCTTTATTAATGTTCTGCATAATTACATATACAAAAATAGGCTCCTGGCATTTAACACTTAGGCTCTCCGACATAATAAACACATAAGCCCACCATCTTATCAATACTCATCTCACCAGCCTACAAAACATGATTTACAATTCATAAACATGATTACAACAGGGATTTTCCTTGGGGATATTACAATCCCCTCCCCTTATTTTTGCACTTTCCTCGGTGCAACATTTACACAACATTAGCAAGATTTTCATAATCTTCAAAAATATGCAGATATTCTACCCACATAGCATCTTCATCTTCCCAAGTCGCATCCTCGGGACCGTACCAGGTCCACTGGACCTTTACAATCCCTATGGATTGATTCTAATGTTGTTTTCTTTTTCGGTCCTATATGCAGACATAATGCACTTGCAGGACACCTTCTTGCTCCACCTGAATCACATTCCAATCAATTACATGATTAGCATCAGGTATATATTTCTCAAGCAATGAAACATGAAACACATTATGTAAATTCATGGATGTAGGTCATGCAAGCATATATGCGATTGGCCCAATCCTTTCTAGGATTTCAAATGGCCCACAAATCATGGCTGCCAACTTGGAGCAACTTTCCAGCTTCAGGTAAATTCTATTGGCTTTTACTTTCAGGAAAACATGGTCACCCACTTTAAAATCTCTGTGGGTTCTGTTCTTATCAACATAACTTTTTTGCTTGTCTTGGGTAGCTTTCAAATTCTTCTTAATTTTTATCATTTGTTCTTTGATTTCCTTGAGAAACTCTGGCCCAACTACTGCCCTATCAACTGAATTATCCCAGCCTACTGGAGTATTGCACTTCCTTCCATACAGTGCTTCAAATGGGCTCATCTTCAACGATTCTTGATACCCATTGTTGTAGGTGAATTCTACCAAATATAGGTAATCTTCCCATTTCAATGGTTTGTTCATCACATACATCCTTAATATGTCTTCTATCACTCGATTCACCCACTATGTCTGCCCATCAAGACTCGGGATGATAGGCGTTGCCAAATTTCAGATTCATTTCAAATCCTTTGAACAACCCTTTCCATAAATTTGAGGTAAATTTTGGGTCTCTGTCAAACACAATTGTCTTGGGAATTTCGTGAAATCGTGTTACTTCCTTCATAAAGATGTAGGCAAGATCCGCTGCCTTGTGAGTAGTCTTTAACGGAATGAAATGGGCATTCTTCATAATATTTTCCACTACCACCATGATAGAATCATGTTGATTGCCTGTTCTAGGAAATCCTGTGATGAAATCCATTATCACTACCTCCCACTTCCACTCAGGAATGGGTAAAGGCTGCAACAACCCTGCTAGGTGCCTATGTTCATCTTTAACCTTTTGACACTCCATACATCTGGCGATGTATTCTGCAATCTATTTCTTCATACCTAGCCAAAAGTAACGGCTTTTGACTGATGCCACAGTTTTCTGATATCCAGGGTGCCCTACATAAGGCACATTATGCATTTCATTCAAAATAATAAGTTTCAAGTCCTGGACGTTAGGTATAGAAATTATGTTCTTGTACATAAGTGTTCTTTCATTTTCCAATTTATAATTCTCCACTTTTTGTGGCATCTTACCTTGTTGTAGCTTTGCTACCAAATCCTTGTACTACAAATCTGTATTTGCAGCCTCCAAAATTATGCTTTTAATATCAGTTTGGTACATGCTAATGGTTGTAACATGAAATTCATGTACTCTCCTGCTGAGCACACCAGCCACTTTGTTTTCCTTTACTTTGATATGCTTGATATCAAAATCGTACTCACAAAGAAAATCCAACCATTTAATCTGACTAGCATTCAAAGTTGGTTGATCAAAAAAATACTTCAGACCGTTATGGTCTATCCTCGATTCGAACCTCCTTCCCATGAGGTAATGCCTCCATTTCTTTAGAGCATGTACTATGGCTTCCAACTCCAAATCATGAATTGCATAGTTCCTTTTGTGCTCTTTCAAGTTTCTGGATTCATAACAGATTACAAATCCATTTTGACTGAGGACTCCTCCCAGTCCTTCTTTGCATGCATTTGTGCACACCATGAAATCTGCATTTGGGTCTGTGATCCTCGGGATTGGAGCACTGGTTAACAAGTGCTTCAATCGCTGAAATCTTTTCTCACAATCTTTTGTCCACTGAAACTTCTTCTCCTTCCTTTGCAAGGAAGTGATAGGGTGATCTATCCTCGATAACCCTGCGATAAACCTTTTGTAATAACCAGATAGACCCATAAAGGACCTGAATTCCCTCATGTTCTTTAGCATTGACCATTCTCTAATGGCCTCAATTTTCTCAGGATCTAAAACTATCCCATCCTTCAAAATAATATGCCCCAAGTAATGGATCTTCTCCTGATAAAACGAGAAATTTCTCAACTTGGCATACAATTGGTGCTCTCTTATCACCTACAGCACCATCCTCATGTGTTGTTCATGCTCTTCTTCCAACTTGGAATACACCAATATATCATCCAGGAAGACTATGACAAACTTGTCTAGATAGTCCCTAAATACACCATTCATCAGGCACATAAAAATAGTGGGTGTGTTTGACAGTCCAAACAGCACCACTATGAACTCATAATGACCATACCTTGTTCTAAAGGCAGCGTTGTTGATGTATTCATCCTTTATCCTTACCTGGTGATATCCCGACATGAGGTATATCTTCGAAAATATCTTCGCATCCTTCAACTGATCAAAGATGTCAGCAATCCTCGACAAAGGATACTTTTTATTTACAATCACTTTGTTCAATTGTCTAAAATCGATACACAATCTTCATGTCTCGTCCATTTTCTTCATGAACAGGATTGGTTCACCCCAAGATGACATGCTTGGGTGTATATACCCCTTCTTCGGAAGCTCTTCAAGCTGCAATTGCAGTTCTTTCAGCTCTGGCATACTCATTCTGTAAGGAGCTTTCGACACTGGAGCTACTCCAGGAATCAAGTTTACAAAAAATTTGATATCTCTCTCCGGGGGTAATCTGGGTACTTCCTGGAATACANCAAACTCTTTTAGTACTGCATGATATTCAATCTTTGAGACCTCATCCTTAGATGCTTCCTCCACATGGGCTACAAATAATTGGCATCCTTTCCTGTAGCACTTCTTCAGCAGCATTGCTGAGATTTCTCTGCTAGCAATAGCTCTGGGAATTCCTTGGACTATTCTCTGATTCCCTTCCTCATCCAAGCAAGTTAATTCCTTGTTACGACAGTCCATGATGGTATGGTGTTGGTCCAACTAGTTCATCCCAATTAGACATTCATAAGAACCTAAAGGCAGAATGTTCAATTCAACCTTTGTGCTCAGTCCATTCATGTCCATTGGACATGATTTAACTAACTCAGTGACTTTCCTCTTGATTCTTGTAGCCAACTGCACTAAACAAGACTTTTCATGTTTTCTTCTCGACAATTGCAAACTTTCCACCACTCTAGGATCTATATAACTATGGGTATCCCCTGAATCAATTAAAAAAGTAAATGGTTGGTTGTTAATCATACCTTCCACTTCAATCATGTCCAATTGATATTCATATTTCTTGTTGTCCAGGGCTAGGTAGATCCTTGGCATTCTACTACCCATGTCCTCCACTATTTTAGCTTGCTAAACATTATGGAAAACTCTCACGTTTCCATTTTTATGGGACAATCTATGTACTTGTGGTGCCCCTGACAACCCCAACACTGAATGGATGTCTGTCTTGGCCTTTGTTCCCCTACATCAACCATTATAGGCTCTCTAAATGATGGTTGTCCTTGAGGATTGTTTCTGAAAAAGGGTGGCTTAGCTCCCTTCTTCCTCTGATTCATCTAAAATTTCTTCTTGTCATCCCAAGCCTTCCGGAAGGTAGGCTTCTCTCTTTGCTTCTCATATAATCGTTTCCCTCTTCTTATAGTTTCTTCCATGGTCTTAGTGTCATCATACAGATCTTATCACCGATGGAAAGTGGTATTCCACTCAAATACCTTTGAATATTGATAGTCTCATCTTTGATGAATGGAACATACTTCAGTAATTCCAAAAACCTACGTTCATACTCATCAATGTTCATGCTGCCCAGCTTGAGTTCAAAGAACTCTTTCATCTTTCTGTTGTAGTATCTTTTAGTCAAGTATTTCTTCTCGAAATACCTCTTGAATTATTTTCAAGTGATATCTTTCTCTCTAACGTGTTGCACCTGCACCTTTTTGATCCCACCACATGGATGCTTTTCCTTTCAATTGATACATCACAATTATTCATTCTGCATGAGAGGAATAATTTTGCAGTTGGAAATATTTCCTCAGGACAAGAAACCATGTTTCGACATCTTCTTCCTTCTTATGTTCTCCATTAAATGTAGGAGGCTTAATCTTGTTCATTTCTCCCTTCAGTTCATCCACTCCATATCTCTTGTGCTTTCTGGTAGGAGATGGGCTTGAACTACTGTGTGCCCTCCTCTTGGAGTGACCTTGGGAGTGATGATGGTGTTTACCAATACTCCTTGATATTATTCCCTCATAATACTGGTGACTCCTTGTTTTGCTCGAGTCTCTCTTCTTGTCCAACTTCTTTTCTATTCTCTTCAGACTCTTCATCAACCTTAAGTTGAATTCTCCATGTTGTTCCTTATCTTTCATGAGCTTTCTGCTATCTTCTCGGTGTGTCTGGGCATATTTCTGCAATCGTTAAATGATTTTATGTTAAGCCCTAATATTGGCTCATTACCCCTTAATTGGGGCATATTATATTAGTAATGTTATTTTATTTATGTCGGCTTTATTCCATTAGTTGTAATTATACCTCCTAGTCTCCTATATATACCAAGGAGACATTTTCATTTGGAATCATCTTGTACTTGAACATTTAAGTGGGGTAAAAGGAATCTCCCCCCTTGAAGAGGCTTATTATCTGAAATTATCTCTTTTTCAAGGAGTTGATTACTTTTTTTGAGGTTTTTCTATGCTATATTGATATTTTCTTCTTAACATATAGTATCAGAGCTCAAGCTCTTGGGGTTTCACTGCTACATCTGAGACACCTTGGAATTTTTTATATAATTTTTTTTATAAAATGTTTCAGAAGGAACGGCTTGGAGGATATTTATTAGACAGATCAAGGTACGTTGGGTTAAAATTTCAGCTCCTGGGGCCTTATACTTTCGGAGATACAGCCTGTACAATATAGTGTTCTGGAATCATTCTGAAATGAGTCATTGAGAAATTTTCTCTATAAAACATTTTCACTAATGTTTCAGACCCTGAACCCCAGAGGATATTCAAAAAAATTAGTAAGGTATCTGTGGTAAAATATTCAGCTTCTGGGTCATCTTAAATTTGTATATACACCCTGTGTAAGATAGGGTATCGGACTAGTCCTATTGACTAGTCTCAAGAAGGTCTTCCAGGTAAAACAATCATAACTTCTTCCTAGAGTATCCAAATTGAGTGGGACTAGTTTCATTAGATCATGAACAGCCTATAGTATTTCTGGTACGAGTTTCAGAATTGTGTATCAATCATTTTGTGCAGGGCACACTATACAAGTGAGATCTCCTAGAAAGGACAAAAAGTGGAAAGTTGTGGGGAAGTTACCGTAAATTCCACTTGGCACATCCAATTTTGATCAGACCTGTGGCATTGCAGAGAAGAAATATCAGAGAACTACATTAAATAAAGTTTCATACCCAAAAGGGCTAAAACTTGGGAGATACAATAGAATAAATATTGTCTAGCAGAACCACCTCAAAATCAAGGTTCAAATGTGATACTTGGACAACATGCCACCCAAAAAGGGAACTTCTACACCAAATAAGCCTCCAGACAATCCTACATGGACTCTTGATGAAGGTGAAGAAATGCATAGGGACATAAATGATTTATAAAATAAGTTAGTAACAAAATATGAAATACAAGAGTTGGAAGCTAAGTTGGAGGCAAAGATGGATGGTTTAAAAGAGGAGATCATGGAAGTATTGAAAACTTTTATAACAGAGAAGACACCTGAAAGTGAAAATGCATCCCATGAGATTCATGATGAGGACACAAGGAAGGTGAATCAAGAATGGAGAAACTCCAACTTTGGGTTGAAGACCAACCATGTTCCTAAGATCGATATGAGGAAGTTTGATGGCAAGGACCCAATCACATGGATACTTTAGATGGAGCAATTCTTTGATCTACATAATGTACCACATACACNTACAAGGACCAATACCTTCTTTAGCCAATTGATAAATCTCAAGCAAAAGGGTTCAGTTACCAAGCACATTGAGAACTTCCAAATATTGAATATAAAGGTAACTGATATTCCAGATGATCACTTGATTGATGTATTCGTAGGAACTTTAAAGGATAGCATTCAACATGAGGTTCACCTTTGGGAACCCAAATCATTGGAGAATGCATTTAAGGTGGCAAGAAATGTTGAAAGTAAAAATATGGATATGGCTACTTGAAGGACATATCCTAACATCTATAGAGAGAACAATGTTCTTTCTTCTAAAACACCTCAACCTACAACGTTGACACCTCAACAATTGGAGGAAATAAAAGAAAAAGGTTTATGCTTTAATTGGACAGCAAGTACAGTAAGGGACATAAGTGTGGTGAGAAGAAATTATTATACATAGATTGTGAAGAGGAAGAAGAACAAGAACAAGAACCATCTCAAGATGAAAATGTAGAAGAAATTTCGTCTGAAGAGTTGACTCCCACGATATCATATAATGCATTCACTAGAATTAGCACTCCTCA
>JASDQU010752392.1:1570-31768 GCA_032191745.1 Picea mariana | reverse complement strand
CAACAAAATGGGGGGTATTTTTTAATCGAATCCCTTGTTGGGTGAACAAGAAAAAGTAATGACAACCTCTAACAATTTAGAAGGGGAATTTTACGATTCGTTTCTATGGTGGTCCAGAAAATGTGACGCTTGTTCCTTTTGTTGGAAAAGTTTTACAACTACCCTATTAAAAAGGCTTTATGATGAAAAGGATGATGACTTGTATAACACATTTGTGCATATTAAACAAAAAAGGGAACACAAATGACTATACACACGAATGGGAAATACTAGAAACATAAAAAAGAGGATTCATTGATGAATAATTGTTAAAAATGTATATTCATGTGTTGAAGGATTACATCCATAGTGAAATAAAACTATGGAACCCTAGATCTATTGAATATGCTTGACTTGTGGAAAAACTAATTGAACACAAAAACAAGTTCAATAAAACATCATTCACAGGTCCAGAAAGATCAAATAGATACTTAAATGAAAGATCAAAATATTATATAGACAAGTCTAACAAGTATGTACCACCCCCTTAAAGGAAAGATGGCCTAGATAAGAAATGGGTAAATAAATGAAGATATTATGAAGACAAATGGTTTCCAAGGAACATATGTAGCAATAAAAAAATATATTGTTGTGAAGTGGATAAGGAATCAATCACATATTGCAATGAATAAGATGAATGTAACCAAATACAAATCATGAAGAGGACATGCCCAAGATATCCCTTGTTGCAATAACAGGAATAACAAAACTGCAAACATTGAAAATAATGCGGCATGTGAAAAAAATTAATGTCACCATACTTATAGACACAAGGAGAACCCATAATTTCATAGATATAAATGTTGCAAGGAGATTAAGGGCATGTGAAAGCTAATGATGGTCTCTCATGATGTTTTAGTGGCAATGAAAACATGGAAAAACAACAATATGTTAACTTGGAGGGATTGTTCAAGGTACTTTTACCGATCCAAGTGGATATCGATGGCTACCTACCTATTCCAACTGGCTCAAAATATTTTGTTGGCAATTTACTATTTTTAGGAGTTTTTCAGGTCCCAAACTTCTGGGACTGTTTTGAGGGACTAAACAATGTTTTTTCACAATAGGGAACCTTAATAATAGGAGAAATATCTAATTTATCCTATGAAATGAATCTCCTCATCAATACCTTTCCAACGAGCTATCGTGCGCCCAAAATGAAGATTGTATGCCAAAGTTACGCCCCTGGAAAGTTGATACACCAAACTACCCAAAACGAGGTCCACAAAACTATTGGATTTTCATCTTCCAGGGTAATGGTTTTGTATTTTATTTATTTTAAAAAGGTGTTTTGAGCCTCATTGTAACATCCATATTCTTTTGAATGAGCGTAGATGTCACATCTCTTCTCAGAGATAAGATTCCACCATTCTAGCAAGTCTTTCACTCTATATTTCTACATTTTTGTACATTTTGCTCATTAATAGAAATTGTGTATTATTGTATCTTTGTGTTTATGGTTATATCTATGAAATATATCTCTTATATTATTGATATATCTATGTACATTTTTTATTATATCTTTGCTCTTATTTCGTGCTAAAAATAATCTGGATCAGTGGTATCAGATCAGGTTGCTCTTGATCATTTTTCAGTGCATGTCCCAGAAGAGTTATGAGTATAGAAAGTTGGGTCTCAATCTTGTCTTTCTTGAGGAAAATCACTCTCACACACCTAAGAAACCCTCCATGGAAAAAGAAAATAAAATTGACAAAGAAAAAGATTCTATTAATATGTTGCTTAAGCAACCTCTCATGTAACAGAGGGACGAAATGATGGAGAATTTTTTCCACGTCCTTCAACGCTTGTCGATAACAACAGGTTCATATTCATCAAGAAACCACTTTGGAGGAACCTCTCATTTCAAGGTACAAGTTAATTATGATATTCCTTTATTTGAAGGTCAGATCGATGTGGTTGCCCTAAAAAAATGGTCAAATCTGCTAGACGGTTATTTCTTTGTTCACAATTTTTTCGACAGGGAAAATATCACCTTCACACTCCTTAAGGATCTCCCTCATGTCAAAAATTGGTGGGAAACTTACTAGGAGGAAATTTCCATAGAGGAGTCTGGAATATATGGGGCTGAGCCTAGTTGGGATCTTTTTGTGGATGCAGTCAAGGAAAAATATTACCCTATTGGTAACTATGATGGATAGTACATGAGATGGACCACACTACGGTAAGAGAGAGTGATGGAATTTCTAGAAATATTTTTATATGGCATGTTGTGTCTTTTAAGTTTTCCTGTATTGGATTAAATTCGAAGTCTTGGGAAAATTTTCCTTTGATTTTGGTCCATTTCGAGGTGTGGCCTTAGTCTTCTTCAATTTTGTACCATTTGTTTGGTATCTCATATAATGTAGTTAGAAACATATGGGGCCATACCCTTTCATCCTTGTATCCAATTCTTCACCATTTACTTTCGCAACGTTGGATATGCTCTGCTGGATCGTATCTGATTTTGAATGTAAGAATATATTCATGTTTGGATAGTTTCTTGTCGTTGAGTCTTCTAATGAAGTATGTCGACACAGTCATCCATGTTTGTAATCGAGGGGAATGTGTTTCCCGCTGTTGTTCCAGAGTCTGTACTTAAGGCTTGAAAGTACAGTGTCTAGGCATTCGAAAGTGGGTAAAAGTTGGAGAAGAGAGAAATGTCAACTTTCGGCAAAGGAAACTAAGGAAGATTTCTACGTTGATGTTGTCTAGCTTCCATCTGTTCTTGGATAGTTATATCTTGTTCAATGGCTGCCCATGAACGTTCAAGTTCGACCCGGTTAGTAGTTGTTTTAAGAATTGTATCGAAAAGGTTTAAGGCAATGTGCGTTTGGTTTGATAATCCAGGTTCAATATTGGGTTGTGTTGGTACAAGGACAGTCATGGAGGAACAGTAAAAGTAGGAAAATTTCAGAGAGGGATTAAGTGCTGTCTCAATTTGGTCGTATAAAAGAGAATTTACGGTTTTAGAAATAAAATAGGGATGCAAATCAAAGGCTCTTTCCCGTAACTAAGTTATATCTTAATAAAATGTATGAGGTGAGAGAAAAACATTTAGCTATCTATGATGTAAGGCTCCTATCAAGGGAGAATTTCACGTATAAACAAATGAGGGAAACTGTAATGAAATAACTCGATGTAGCATAGAATATATGTAGAATTCTGAAAGTGTTGGCTGGTCTTACACCCGCTGATAGCTGGTACAGAGGAAAAATAGTAAACA
The DNA here is from genome assembly GCA_032191745.1 of Picea mariana. Taxonomy (NCBI): domain Eukaryota; kingdom Viridiplantae; phylum Streptophyta; class Pinopsida; order Pinales; family Pinaceae; genus Picea; species Picea mariana. The sequence goes on along the minus strand of JASDQU010752392.1, from coordinate 28,506 downwards.
ATTACAGAAAACCAAAATTCATTCGCTATAGTAGTGGTCGTACTAAATTATAACGAAGCATTCATCATTTATGAATATGAAATGAAATGAAAATATGAGATACAAGGAAACAAACTCATAACACAGTCGTGACGGAATTGAGAATCTTCAGATTTGCTTTGTATTAACTCTCAAAATGTAAAAAACTCGGTTACAATCGACACAAAAAGGTCCAGCCTTTTTCTTTTCTTTCTATGGTACATTTATACAGTTTTACAAATAAGACAGAATCTCAATCGTCACGAAATTTCAGTTATGACAGGGAGGAGAGCAATCGCTCCATTTCTTCTTCTCTGTCTTCACTTGGTGCCAGATGTTTGTCCTCATGCGTGCTCGGTACAGGCGACACATCTTTCAACCAGCTGAGATATCAGTCGCGACAGTTCTACTTGACAGCTGGCTTCAAAGAAGTAACACTCTCGGGCTAACTACGACAGCTTGTCTTCCATCTGTCCGTCTATGATGTCGATGGTGCATAATTGTGCGCTTGGTCTAATCATGCATTTGTCTATTTGGACTATGTCCACCATAGTCACTTGGGAAATCTCGGCCGAATATCTTTCCTCTTTTTCCCTCAGATCAAGCAAGATTTTTTCCATATCCATTTGCATCACCGCCTCAACATTATCTTCACTCTCAATGCCTAGGAGATCGTCGTCTATATAACTAAAATCCTCTTCTAAGGAATTCGTTATCTTTTTGGCTTGCTGCTTGCCTTCGACGATGTTGTGTTCCCATTCTTTTAATAGAATGTTTCCTCTGGTTTGTTTCGAAATGGGGAACCTGGGAGTACTTCCCGAACCCCTGTTGTTTGTGGCTATCACAGCCTCTTGGAAGGCGACCTGTGCTACTCCCGCTTCCCTTTCTCTGGCAGATAAGTTTTCCAAAACCCGATTAACCAACAAGCAATTGTCCCGAATCTACCCTACCTTGTCGAGCAATTTTCGTTGAGCCACAGAGACTCTGCCCCGAATCTCCATCGCTTGGGACTGAAACATCCCAATATCTATCACTTTGCTTTCGGCGATTTCCACCCTAGCCTGCAATTGTTGGATCAAATCTCTTTGCTGGCTCGCTTGCATCTGACCATCTCGGACTACCAGCTGTGCTTGCTCGAGCTTAGTCTTAAGTAGCTCTATCTCATTTTTATCGGCCAACTTGGCCTTCTCTATTCCTACGCTCGCCTGGTCCTTGGCAGTTTCTATTGTTGTGGCTAGTTTGGCTTCAAGGGTCTTGATGAGGCGATTTTTTCTTTTCGGCTGGTTTTTTAGAAGCCCGAATTAAAACTGATTCGCTGAGGCATACACTCCTAATGTCCCTGCTATCTCAGTTGCAAATTGTTCATTTTTCTTGTCCTTCCCATCGGTTATGACTTTGTATTTCTTGGCTGTCGACTCCCCTTCTTGGTAAAATTCTCTCTTTGCCACTTCTTTTCTCTTCTTATCGAAGAAGAACTCATTCGAAGGGAGCTGTTCTACCCTTATAGGCCTCAACTCCTCATTGAAGATCCATCATGCTTCAATATTTCCCTGAGTCGACTGCAAGGGAGTAACCGATGTGATAGGTTCTTCGATCTGCTTTGATGATTTTCCCAGAGTAGTAACTAGACTCTGTTTCTTTGGCGGGTCAGGAGTCTTTATCTCTGTTTTCGGGCTCTTGGTCTGCTCTCCCTCGTCCTGGTGTTTTTCTTGATTGGGGTTCGCATCCTTAGAACCCTCGGCATCCTTTTGTTTGATCTCTGTCGTAGCTAGACTCTCGCCCCGCAACACTGCGGGGAGACAACTGCGTCGATGTTCTTGGAACTTCAGAACATCGGTGCTCTCCTCCGGTGCCAAGGTTTTTATTTGAGCTAGGATCTCGGCATAGGACCTTGCACCTCGAAAAATGTCATCCGAGGGTGAATTCTCGTGCTCAAATCTCTTGAGCCTGCAACTGGCCAAATGATTGCTCACGACCCTTTGCGGGTCGTGCTTCTTGTATTCAATCGAGACCAAATTTAGGTCTTCCAGGGCTGCTGCCTCGGCTTTGGCATGCCCGAAATCTAATAAAGAATATGAATTCAAATGTACAGGAAAAGGTGGCCATACCTTCTTTGAATATCCTTTAAGCTCCTTGCTTATACCATCAATTATTATTTGTTTGGCAACCTTGCGACAAGCCAACTTGTAAGGAATGAATAATGGCAGTGCATGCGGGGGAACAGACGCCCCAAAAACTATGAGGTATGAAAATTCGACCTCCACATACCAGTCGGCTATGTTGCTCAGATTTGTCACTATGTTGTCCGAGATTCTGGGTGGTGGGTGACTGAAAATAGTGACATGCATAGGCACCATCACCCAGTTGAAAATTTCGTACATGAAAGTTGCAGCTTTGTTTTCCCATAATTTTGAATGATAGACGTGTATGGGCTCGTCTTCTGCTGGAGTCCAACTCCAGCTGATTAAGGGAAACGGTGTCAAAAAACAAATGGCGTCCATAATTTATGCAGACATGAAGAATGAAGACGCCTTCCCGTTCTCTTTCTGTGCCCGATAATCTGTGACCCGACTGGTCAAGCTATCGGACAATATTTTTTCCCAGTTGAAGGAACTGCCTTTGGCGACCCAAAACATCAAAGGCACCCATGGAAGATAAAAATGTGAGGTGTCTTCTCTCCCGTATAGACTGCATGTCATCATGGCAACGTACTTGTATTGCGGCTCTAAAGAAGCGATTGAATATATGCCGTGGATATTATCCCTGAACTTCGCGGCGTGCGAAACCCAATCTTTTATTAAACTGGACATAGTTTTATCATACTGTATGCATTCCTTCTGCTTGAATTCGTCCAAGAATTTGGCTCCATATGTATAGTCGGACGTTGTGGGCAACTTATACATGGCTTGCAGATGTTCCGGCCTGAAAGTCCTGATGGTGACTTTCTGCTCATTTATGATGGTTCTGGTCGGTATGTCAACATGGTCCAATGCCCATTAGACCATATCATAATATGGCAATAGTCGTGGCCTGGCTGCTACTATGTAACTTTTGAAAAGGAAAACGCCGAGTGGCGAAATGCCGACATAAACTTTACCATGGTTTAACTTTTACCTTTATCCTTGACACGGGTTACTAAAATAAGGACCTCGTGTTCTCGGCTATCAGGGCTACGACATTGAAATTTTGGATTTGGAGAACGCCGAGGTGAGAAACCCCGACAACGTTTAAACATGGGTTAGGGAAAAATTTACCCTTGTTACTGTCCTGAGTAAAATATTAAAACGATTTCGTTGTTTCGTAGCTCGGGGTGTGTGACTTATATGACTTACAATATCCGACCTACAAGCTCTCGAGGTAGAACAAAAGAGGAAAAGTTTTAATGAAAGGTACGACTCATTTCGAGAGTATAATAATTATCACTGCTCGCGTGATAAAACTTCTGAGATCTTGATATCTCAGAGGGAAAATATGAAAACCATCTTTAGATTTCAAGCATTAAGAATGAAATTTGTGACGGGCTAGAAAAAACAAAGGTGGCTCCAACATAGGCTCCAACTAGGGATCCCGCCTTCCTGTGAGGTGGGAAGAACAATAGACCACGTTCCAATATTGGGTAAATGGAGTCAATAGCTCAATCAGGCGAAAAGATTTCCGAGAATAGGGTATCGAAGGGGGAAAGAGACTTCGTTCTTTACCTTGAAAATCTTTTTCAAAATCAGATACTCCTTTTCAACTTAGTTGTAGTCCCTTTCATGACTTTCCCTTTCCCGTTACTAATTTCAGGTCTGCTTTAAGACAATCGAAACAATCCTAGGAGACCCAACAGATCTTGCGGCTATCAGCTTGCATCAACAGAATAATATTATATGTTTTTAATTGGGAAGTCCCGTCTGAATTTGGGATGTGGATCAGGTTGTAATAAGCATTGGTTACCAGAGTAGAGTGATATTCATGTATAACAGCCTTACATATATCTCAGATATTGCTTCACTAGCAGCAAGCTTGTTCAGTACCCCGGCGAAGTTATCTGGCCCCTTTTACTGAATTTCCTTTCACCACTTCGGAATATATTTATGAATTCAAATGCTTAGACGAGGGAAATCATTTCTGAATTTCCTTTCATCATCTCTTGGACTAGGTGGGGGCAATCATTTCTAAATTTCCTTTCACCACCTGTCTTATAATTTGATTTTTAGAGCGCGAAGATGGGGGTAATCAGTTTGTATCAGGGATGATATCTGTGTAATATTTTGCATTATAGGTCTGTCAACTTCCTTTGATTACTCGGTACCAACCTTCCCTTGACCTTCACAACATCTTCGTTCTTAGGGAGAAAAAGGAAAATAACTTTTTAAGGGCATTCTATTTGAGCAAGCTTCAATCCTCTGATGCCATTGAAAAACCTAGGAAAGTTAGGATCACTCTAAACGTTCCTTTGCTTAGCAGGGGATCGAGTAGTTGTGAATACCCGCTTTCTTTCCACAATCTGCTTTGAAGCTCACGAGGTTGAAAGGAAAAACTTTTATCCCTTCGTATATGAAACAGAAAGATGGTGACCTTTTAAAAGGTAAGCCCGAAGATAGAAAGGATGCCAGGTAGAGACTTACTGACTAAAAATACAGAGGTCAAACAATTCAAAACTGAGTCTTGTAGATATTTTTGGGGATACTTTACTTTGACTGACTGCTTTTAGATGGGGTGAATCATTTAAACTGTCTTAATTTTTTCAAAGATTATTAAACCAAGAAACAACTATGTTATTTATCGGTTCAGCTGATGCTGCAGTTTGAATGGAGTTACCTCGGTTTTCTTTAACAATCCTTTATAACATGTCTTTTGAGAAATCTCATCTTTACTTTTTCATTTTACTTTCTTTGCGCAATATGAAATTACTTTAGGTATCACCTGTTTATGCCAATTTATTTATGACACTGACTTTCAGTTTACTTCTCCTGCTTGTTTCGTATGCATCTGGAATCCTGTAAAAGGAAAATACGAATCTTATCTGAAATGTGTCGAAAGTTCATGAATCAAAAAAGAAAAGAAAATCAAAAGCAATGTTTAAATGAAAATACATATATGTACACAAAATATATATAATAATTTATTTATTTTTTGAATCTGGCGACTGTTACGTCATGTAATGCTTTAGATACCGCTCGTTGACAGGGGCGTTGAGGACTTCTCCGTCTATATTTTCCAGTAGGAAAGAATTTTTTCCTTCCAGAGCGGAGACCCTGAATGGTCCATACCAGAGGTGGTCAAATTTACCATGTTTTGTTGCTTCTTCCTTTCTTGCATCCCACCTTAACACTAAATCACCTGGGAGGAATTCTCTGTCCTTTGCTTTGCGGTCGAATAATGCTTTCATGTCATCTTGGTACTTCTGCATCTTTTCATCTACTTCAACTCTATGTTGTTGAACCTCAATCAGCTAGTTAATTCTCCTGGTGACATGATTGGGTTCTTCATTTTGATCTTGCCATAACTTCATTACTGGTAGCGCTAGGTTTATAGGTAGAACAACATCTGTCCCATAGACCATTTGAAAAGGCGAAATGCCGATAGACCTTTTAGTGCTTATGCGATTAACCCACAATGCGTATTTTAAGTGCATATGCCAAGACCTTTTGTTTTCATCCAATACCTTCTTTATTATATTTACCAGGCTCTTATTAGATGACTCTGCCAATCTGTTTCCCTGGGGGTAATATGCTGTGGAATGGCCAAGAACGATGTTATAATTTTGACAGAAGCTCATCATAGTCATAGATTTAAAGGCCTGGGCATTGTCAGTAACTATCTTTCGGGGACAACCAAATCTTGACAAAATATTGTCTTCTAAGAAATCGATTACCACCGAGTTTGTTGCCCTTTTGGTTGGAATGGCTTCCACCCACTTAGTAAAATAATCTGTAGTTGTTAAGATCCACTTGTGTTGAGCACTAGAATGGGGATTAATCTCGCCTATGAAGTCTAGACCCCATTGCTGAAATGGGGCTTCGGCTTTGACTGGAACTAGAGGCAGTGATGGGAGCTTCTGTTTACATGCGAATAGTTGACAAGGGTTGCAGGCACGCACTTTGGCATTGACGTCCGAAAAGAGTTTTGGCCAGTAGTACCCAGCCCTCAAGATCTTGTAAGTTGTAGATCTCCATGCGTGATGCCCCCCACAGACTCCCTCGTGAAACTCGTCTATAACCCGCTGAGTTTCTGATTCAACTAAATAGACTAACAGGAAACTGGGTGGATCTTTCCAATATAGCTGACTTTCGACGATACAATATTTAACTGCATGGAGTTTTAAAGTTCTGGCTTTAGATGGTGATAACTCATTTGGACATTTTAGAGTTAGCAGGTATGACACTATGTCTCTGTACCAGTCTGATGATAAGAACTTCTCTTCGATCTTGTTTGGACTTGTTTCCTCATTCAGCTCGTTTAGGTCCGTGTCTTCGTCACCTTCCTGCAGGCAATTGATATCTAGGGCTCCGAAATTTGACTCAACTAAGAGTTTGGCCAGACCTTGCCCTTTTATAAATTTGGTTGGTTTGACTTCCAGATCAAATTCTTGGATTTTGGCGAGCCATCGCCCTCTTTTTCCATCACTATCTGGCTGCACCAATATATCTTTCACAGAACTGGTAGGCACATACACAATTATCTTTGAGTGTAGTACATATGTTCTGAATTCCTTTAATGCTTTTACCATGGCGTATGCATGTTTTTCTATTATATCATACTTTAGTTCTGCATCTCTAAGGCTTTTGCTGAAAAAGGCGATCGATTGTTTGAATCCTTCTTTGTTCTTTTGTAGGAGCACCGTGGCGATGGTGTGTTCGGAGGCAAACAAGAAGATAAGAAAATCTTTTAGATAGTCGGGGTTTGCTAACAAAGGTGCCTTTCTTATGACTTTCTTAATATCCGCGAACGATGCTCTGGCCTCGGTTGTCCAATTTACTCCGCTGTCCTTTTTCAACATACCTGTGATCAATTTTACAATCTCAGCGAAATTCGAGATAAACCTTCATAAAAAATCTATTCTTCCTAAGAAAGATTGAATCTCTTTTACATTTCTGGGAATATTTATAGTATCTATTGCTTCAATGCTCTTAGGATCAATCCTGATTCCATCCCTAGATATGATATGACCCAAAAGATTACCTTCCCGCATGGCGAAATGTGATTTCTTTGGGTTTAAAGATAGACCAAACCTGCAGCATTTTTCGAAAGTCTGTTTGAGATGCATCAAGTGTTCTTCATCGGTTTTAGAGAAAACCATCAAATCGTCGAGGTAAATGACTACGAACTTATCCCTTTCTCCAATGAAAGCGATGTCCATAGCGCGCTGGAATGTGGCCCCTGCATTCATCAAACCAAAAGGCATTTTGTCATACATGAAGGTACCCCATGGTGTGGTGAAAGCAGTTTTTTCCCTGTCTAGTTCATTCATGGCGATTTGATTATAACTAGAGAACCCATCTATCATAGACATTCAGTTTGCTCCAACTATTTTTTCTAACACATGGTCCATTTTGGGAAGCGGATAATTGTCCTTGAGAGACGACTTATTTAAGTTTCGGAAATCCACACACAGTCTGATTTCCCCACTCTTTTTCCTGACCGAGACCAGGTTTGCTACCCAGTCTGAGTATCTCAGAGGTATGATTATTTTCGTGTCTAAAAGTTTCTTAACTTCTTTTTCGATCACAGGTAATAAAATGGGGTTAATCTGCCTAAGCTTTTTCCTAAACGGTTTGACCCCATGCTTCAAAGGTATCTTGTGATCAATTATGGAAGTGTCATATGTTCTTAACTCATCATAAGACCAGGCGAAAACATCCTTATACTGTCTGAGTAGGTCTTTATACTTAACTTTCACTTCGGGAGGGAGGAACTTGGATATTTTTACCACCCTGGATTCTTTTTCAGTTCCTATATCACAGTCCTCCACTTCTTCTGGTTGGGGTTGTAAAGTGGATTTTACAGGTACGTCGTTCTGATCAAAAAGTATTTCTAAAGGAATCAATCCTTTCAGAATTTGGTTGTTTTTAAGGACCAGCATACGATGATCCACAATTTTTTCTCGGAAGGGTTCAGGATCTTCCCCTTCTTGCATGATCCATATACAGTCATTTTGATTTTCTTGGTCTACATGAGTTTCGGAGAATTCACCCACTGCTGCAAGAAATTTCTTAATTTGTTCGTCATCCTCAAAGACCTGCCAGTGTCGGATATTGTCTGGTATGATGGTTTGTATCTGATTTCAATGTGATACTTTAATTTGAAAGTTGTGGGAGGAGAGAAGGTTGAAGCTGCTTTAGCCAATGCATCAACATGTAAATTCTCTGCGCGAGGGATAAAATGGATCTTTACGGATGAGAAAAAGTTTTCCATGAGATCCCAGGCACAATTTCTGTATGATCTTAATCTGGGATGCTTGGCCAGGTACTGTCAATTTATTTGTTTGACTATTAACTCTGCATCTCCGTATACCTCTAAGTTATTTATCTTTAGCTTCTTGGTAGCCTCTAATCCTAAGACCAACGCTTCATATTCACATACATTGTTAGTGTAATATATATCCCACTGTAGTCGGTAAGAAAAAGGAACCATGAACTTACCTTCGAGAGCCACTAAGAGCACTCATGCACTTGCCCCTTCGGAAGATGAGGCACCATCAAAATACATTTTCCAAACACCGGTGCGACATAGATCTTCTGTCATGTAACTTGACTCTTCTCGCTCTATATCGTTTTCCTCCGAACAACCATCTAAACCATCATCAAAAGACAAGATACAATTTCCCAGATCTTGGTCCACGATGTAAATAGGGAAATTGTTTGGGTTTTGAGGGTCGCTCACTGTATATGCTAATCTTGTTTCTCTGTACAGCCGAGTAAACTGACCACCAAACATAGGAATTGTGGCGAACATCATATCCAATTGAAGAGAACCCCCCAACTTGGCTCCCCATGACCTAGACAACAGTAAACCATACTTAGGGGGAATATCTGCAATAACCACATCCATCAGGATACTCTTAACTGGGACCTGCGCCAGGGTAACTACCAGATCTTTTATCATCCCCATACACTTAACCTTTCTTGAGTCAAAAGAGTAAAGATCTCCATAAGGTCTGGTGATCTGGAGACCCAATTTATCCATAATAATCTTAGGCATAACGTTATGGGAGGCTCCGGAGTCTAACATGCAATTATGTAGCAATTGATCATACACATTTAGAGTGATATAAAAGGGAGCAATGGTGTCTTTGGCCCCTTCAAAATGGGGACCAAAAGTGATGTTAGGTTTGTCATCTTCCATTTTAAAACATCAGACTGGCTTTCTAGCTCAGAGACACCCATCACTTTGGTAATCTACTTCTGATAAACGAGGTTCTTTGCTAACTCTACCAAAGGGATTGGTATCTTAATTTTATTTATCTCATTTTTAAAACTGAAAGCTCCGTTCACCTTGTCTGTTTCTTTCGTTGAGACTTCTGAATCCTTCCTTTTCGACTTATTCATCTGGACCGCTTTATTACTCATGGTCCTAGTTGAAGACGTAACTTTATTTACTTTTTCGGTTCCTTGTGCTTGGGTTTCAACTTTTTCTACTTCGGACTCTTGCGTGCTTACTACTTTAGTTTTGTTGTTGGGTAATAAGGTCTCTTTCGGAGTAGGCTCATAAATTTGTCCTCTTTGGAGGATTTTCTTGGGTTGAGCAGTTGAGATGGGCTTACCCTTAGATCTTAAGTTGTACTTGGGTTGGATCTCAGCCATTATCATCTCGGGTTCTTATTGAGATTCATAAAGATCAGTGTGATCACCTTCTTCACCCTTATTCGACGGTTGTTGCAAGTTTAGAGATTTTTCATAGTCTGCTCGAGTCAGATATGGTTGTGTGCAATCATCACCGAAGTTCGTGACATCATTATCCGAATCTCCGAAGTCTTGAAAATCATTTGCTCCTATAAAATTTTCATTCTTTAAGGGAGCTTGTATTTTTTGATCTTCATTTTTTATTTGTCTTTGTTGGTTCAGGGGGTTGGGGTTCCTCTTGAAATCCTTTTTGGGGAAAGAATCAGCTTTGGCCTGTTCAAGCTCCATTCTGGATATTTTATTAGACAGTTCTTTAATTACTCTGGCGATATCTTCTACCCTATCATCTGTGGATCTATTAGACCCTGATGGACCAGCTTGTTCTCTAAAGCATTTATTTTCTCGGTTTCCCATTTCTAATTTAGCTTTAAGCTTACCCAAAGCCATCATATTAGATTCTATTTCTACCGCATTGTCTTGCATTCGGTTTAGGGTGGCTCCCCTTCTTTCTCGCAAAAGGAGTGAAAAATCCGGTTCGAAAGCTCCGGCGAAAGTTACTTTGGCTGCGGGTTGGGACGGTTTAACCTCGGCTGGGATTTTATTGTACAGTTTGTTGAATCTTTGAATAAATTCCATGACTGTTTCTGAATTCTTTTTTCTCAAAGACCCGAATTCGGTTAAATAATATAGATGGTCTTTTCTCTCGCCCCATTGTCTGAGGAAAGCATCTTCCAAAGCATCATAAGACAAGATATATGTTGCAGGTAGGCTCCGAAACCAAGTTCGGACCTGGCCTTCGAAGGTTTGGACAAGAAGTCTCGAATATATGTCCTCATGTTCGATACCCAGGGTATCAACGAATTGATCAAAGAAATTAATATGTTCGACCGCGGTCAGATCCCCTTCCCTGGTGAACTTCGGTAAAATTTTTATGTAATTTTTGGGAATGTCATGTAGAGGGATGGGCAATACTAAGGGAGCATATCTGGCTGCAACTTTCGCAAAAAATATGGGAGGGGGGGCAGGCCCTTGGCCTCTAGCTCCTCCTAGAGGGGCTTCTCCCCCTCCTCCTCCGATAAACCCTCCACCTCCTCCTATAAACCCTCCACCTCCCCCTCTGGCAACTACCATCGTTATTTGTGGAAAGTTGTAAAGGGGATTTCAAAAAATTAAAAGTGAATCTTTATTTTCTTCGCGAAGAGGAAAATCTGACGAGAAAAGATAAGGAATGCGAGGACTCGGTTCCTCGAATTTGCAAGAGACAAAATCAGGAGAACCGACTGGTGTGGAAACCGAATGTGTAACACACTCTTCAGAATATGGTGAGGTCGAGAAATTTAACTAAAGGAAAGATGGTATGTCAACTGCCGATGAACTTTCAAGAGGGCCCTTTCCTTTGTGTACTAAGGGGATTGTCGGATGAATCTCACTCCTAACTTCAGAGAAATTCGGCGTTAAAACTTTAGTATCAAAGAGAGGACTGTGTGAAGTTGAGGGTTTAGAAGAACTCTTAGTCTTCAGTTGTGGGGTCTTAAGTTTGTAAACTGCAGCGGTTGGCTTAAGAGAGCCTCTCACCTTTAGAATCTTCTCAGGATCGGTAACGGGCGTAATCTGCTTACCATCCGGGTTTTGTCTGGGTGTAATCTGCTTTCTCGAGCTTAGTCTTAAGTAGCTCTATTTAATTTTAATCAGCCAACCTGGCCTGCTCTATTCCTACGCTCGCCTGGTCCTTGGCAGTTTCTGTTGTTGTGGCTAGTCTGGCTTCAAGGGTCTTGATGAGGCGATTTTTTCTTTTCATCTGGTTTTTTGGAAGCTCGACTGAAAACTAATTTGTCGAGGCATACGCTCCTAATGTCCCTGCTATATCAGTCGCAAATTGTTCATTTTTCTTGTCCTTCCCATCGGTTATGACTTTTTATTTCTTGGCTGTCGACTCCCCTTCTTGGTAAAATTCTCTCTTTACCACTGCTTTTCTCTTCTTATTGAAGAAGAAATCATTCGGAGGGAGCTATTCTACCCTTATAAGCCTCAAATCCTCATTGAAGATCCATCCTGCTTCAATATTTCCCTGAGTCGACTGCAAGGGAGTAACCGATGTGATAGGTTCTCCGATCTGCTTTGCTGATTTTCCCAGAGTAGTAACTGGACTCTGCTTCTTTGGCGGGTCAGGAGTCTTTATCTCTGTTTTTGGGCTCTTGGTCTTCTCTCCCTCGTCCTGGTTTTTTTCTTGATCGGGGTTCGCATCCTTAGAACCCTCGGCATCCTTTTGTTTGATCTCTGTCGTAGCTGGACTCTCACCCCGGAACACTGCAGGGAGACAACTGCGTCGATGTTCTTGGAACTTCAGAACATCGATGCTCTCCTCCAGTGCCAAGGTTTGTATCCGAGCTAGGATCTCGGCATAGGACCTTGCACCTCGAAAAATGTCATCCGAGGGTGAATTCTCATGCTCAAATCTCTTGAGACCGCAACTGGCCAAATGATTGCTCACGACCCTTTGCGGGTCGTGCTTCTTATATTCAATGGAGACCAAATTTAGGTCTTCCAGGGCTGCTGCCTCAGCTTTGGCATGCCCAAAATCTAATAAAGAATATGAATTCAAATGTACAAGAAAAGTTGTCCATACCTTCTTTGAATATCCTTTAAGCTCCTTGCTTATACCACCGATTACTATTTGTCTGGCAACCTCGTGACAAGCCAGCTTGTCGGGAATGAATAATGGCAGTGCATGCGGGGGAACAGATGCCTCGAAAACTCTGAGGTACAAAAATTCGGCCTCCACATACTAGTCGGCTATGCTTCTCAGATTTATCACTATGCTATCTGAGATTCTGGGTGGTGGGTGACCGAAAATAGTGACATACAGAGGCACCATCATCCAGTTGAAAATTTCGTACACGAAATTTGTAGCTTTGTTTTCCCATAATTTTGAATGATAGATGTGTATGGGCTCGTCTTCTGCTGGAGTCCAACTCCAGCTCATTAAGAGAAATGGTGTCAAAAAACAAATGGCATCCATAATGTATGCAGACATGAAGAATGAAGACGCCTTCCCATTCTCTCTCTGCGCCCGATACTCTGTGACTCGACTGGTCAAGCTATCGGACAATATTTTTGCCCAGTTGAAGGAACTACCTTCGGTGACCCGAAACATCAGAGGCACCCATGGAAGATAAAAATGTGAGGTGTCTTCTCTCCCATATAGCCTGCATGTCATCATGACAACGTACTTGTACTGCAGCTCTAAAGAAGCGATTGAATATATGTCATGGCTATCAGCCCTAAACTTCACAGTGTGTGAAGCCCAATCTTTTATTAAACTGGACATAGTTTTATCATACTGTATGCATTCCTTCTGCTTGAATTCGTCCAAGAATTCGACGCCATATGTATAGTCGGACGTTGTGGGCAGCTTATACATGGCTTGCAGATGTTCCGGCCTGAAAGTCTCGATGGTGAATTTCTGCTCATTTATGATGGTTCTGGTCGGTATGTCAACATGGTCCAATGCCCATCGGACCATATCATAATATGGCAATAGTCGTGGTCTGGCTGCTACTCTATGCATTCCATATTGGATGACTATTTTGTACTTGGTGGTTATATCATCTTTTTCGTTGTCACTGGAGTCATCGGAATAATCCACCGATTTTGCTTGCAGAACATCTGACACGAACGACCAATTCGGGACCGAGTCAATGCTTCGAGGCGAAGTATCAGCGACATTGTCCGAGCCTTGTCCCGAAACCTCAACATTTGCTTTGGATGCTTTTCACGGAGCCATGGCTGAAGCTTGTGTTTTAGCTCTTCTGCGATAGAAATACGTATACATACAATAGTCAGTTTCCTCAGAGATATTGTATTCTGCGTGATATGAAAATGCATTCGTTATAATGAACCACATCTTCTTATATATATTCAAAAACTCGGTACCTTTCAGAACAATTCTGTCAAATCATCTTTAGAAATAAATTTTGCCTTAAAAATCCGATCTTATTCGTCGATTTGCCCTGTTTCCTAATTAAATGCCATAAATTTTTGGCAGTTTAAAATGTCAGTTGGCATATGGAAGGAATAAGGTTACCTCGTAAATCGTGAAGACATCGAAACACAGGATATGCATTAATTTAGCTTAATTAATCCGGTTTTACCAACATTAATCAATGTTTCGGTACTCGCTATATCGGGGATTTTACTTTAACACTTTGAACCTCTAACACCTGAGACTGCGATGATCGATTTTGGTTAATAAAAAACAAAATCATGATTAGGGGCTCAATTAATTTCATAATTATTTTATTCGCCCTATCGTGACTCAGAGCTTCGAAAATAAGTTTCTGGGAGGTTTGCATGCCGAGCTGCGAAACTGCGAGATTGCGATAAATAAAAATAGAAGATAAACTTGGATTTAGTAATTAATCAATTTCGTTTATATCCTTATCGTGATTTCGCGAGTCGGGGTTTAGACGGTGTAACTTTTGAAAAGGAAAACGCCGAGTGGCGAAATGCCGACAGAAACTTTACCATGGTTTAACTTTTACCTTTATCCTTGACACGGGTTACTAAAATAAGGACCTCATGTTCTCGGATATCAGGGCTACGACATTAAAATTTTGGATTTGGAGAACGCCGAGGTGTGAAAGCCCGACGACGTTTAAACATGGGTTAGGGAAAACTTTACCCTTGTTACTTTCCTGAGTAAAATATTAAAACAATTTCATTGTTTCGTAGCTCGGGGCATGTGACTTATATGACTTACAGTATCCGACCTACGAGATCCTGAGGTAGAACAAAAGAGAAAAAGTTTTAACGAAAGGTAGGACTCATTTCGAGAGTATAATAATTATTGTTGCTCGTGTGAAACTTCTAAGATCTCGATATCTCAGAGGGAAAATATGAAAACCATCTTTAGATTTCGAGCATTAAGAATGAAATTTGTGACGGGCTAGAAAAAACAAAGGCGGCTCCAACACCCTCCATCTTCCAGCCTGGTCTGTGAAAGTTTCCACAAGACTCTGTGTTCTTTCTTGCTCTCCTATGGATTTTTCTGCCTCTTCCATGTGAGTCGACGGGGTATGTCATTCACTGTATCGCAAGGGTTTACTTATCTGAATGTCTGTCGGAATGAGAGTGGGTGTTTGTCGAGATATTTTTTCATAACATTTGGTACTGCCTGGATTGAATAGCACGTCTTAAGATGTTTCTTTGGAATAAGTTTGATAGACCAACAGTCTTTTGCATGTGCTTCATAGTTCTATATTTTCCAGTTGTATAGGGAGGAGTCGGAATTATGTCTGACCGACACAGGATATTCTCTCGAAATTTATCCTTCTGGGGTCGGTTCTATATATTCCTTTTGTTCATTATTTATCTGATATAAACATCTGGCTTCTTGATATTCATCCCATGAATCCATCCATGGTTTTCTGTCCTTTGGATCAAGGGGAGTAATTTTTTTTCTCCCACTTCCTTTTAGTTTGATTCTATCTCTTTCCAAGGAGATAGTTACTTTCATTCATCGACCCCATGGATGACTAACAAGAGTTTCATATGCTGGCATTCCTTGGACAAGGTCGATCACCTCAAATTCGACTGAAGTCGATATTCCCATAATTTGCGTTGACATTTTTTAATATTCTGATTGGTTCTATTAATCTATGATCAACTAAATTAGAATAATTCAATGTGGGTTCTAGGTTGGGTTAGCCCATTCGTATCCATGTTTCTCTTGGTAAAATATTAACCTGCGAACCAAAATCGACTACCACCTGATTAACCATCATTCCTTCGATTTCCAATTCGACTTGTGGATCATAATATTTGCTATTGTAAGAGAGGTGATTTGCATCCCTAGTTGGTTTATGACCATCTGTGTATTCTCACAGTATGTTGAGTAGGTCTAATAGCCTACCTATCGACTATTTTTATGAGTACATGAAAAAATTCCTAGATGACGTCTTCATCTCGACTTCTAGGATTTTGTTGATCTTTTGTTGCATTCCTGAAGAATTTAAGAGCTTCTATCATTATTTGCTCTTCTTTATCTGGGTTTGGAAAGTTGTTAGCCTTTTTTAATTGGTATATTTTTGGTGGAGTATGGATGTCGTGTCCTGCGCTTGACCGTGTAACAATATGTAAATTATTAGAGTTCCTTACATCTTATTTAGATACTACATGTAGTATATTTACAGTCTTTTTAGGTATAATTTTGTCAAGCACTATTGAGAAGTCTTCTAGAGAGTGATCTCTAATGTCGCATATGTTACAGAACTTTAAATCAATCCTGTATTTTATAGGAAATTCCACGGAAAAGGACTAGAGTTATAGGGGGCTATGATTCCACAAGAGATGGGGATGGAGGGGCTAAGTTTTTATTTCATTTTTTAATTACCTATTTTGTTTAATTGGGGGGGGAATCGATTACGTGAGTTCTTGGGGGGAAGGCCAAGAGGTTCTTGATCCCCACGAATTACAAAAACATGTCCCTGGTCTGTGGAAGGGGTTCTCCGGTTGGCTAATTCTCTCATTTGTTTTGGTCATTCGCTCACTCTCATTCTCGTCCCCATTCTGGTGTTGTTTCTGGATGCCTCACGTGTTCATTCACTAGATTTTGTTCATTGTTCATCCTCTCTCATGGATTTTTCACTCCATTCATTCCTTCACTCACTCATCTTTCCTCATTCTCGTTTGTCTTGGTAAAGGAAATCAAACCATTGAAGAAAAACCATGGTTTTATTGGCTGTAGATATTGGTGGTGTAATCCAACCATGATTTGGGGCATGCATGTTTGATATGCTTGTCCTATGTTTAGATTTTCTCACAGCCGCGAGTCCTGAGAGTCCCAACATGGAGATTCTGGACCAGTTGCACTAGAGCCCTGGAAGGAGAAGGACTGTCTGAGGGAATCCATGGCAGAGACGGGTGGAGGTCCATTCTCTTGAGTGGTGTAGGATAGGTAGAAGAGATTTGGGTACTTGGATTTATGTGAGTGATGGAGAATCCTGTGAGAGCTTGAGTGCTGACTAGTTTGGGAAGCCGAGTAACACTCTAGAACCATCCTTGTGGATTCATAACCCTGGCTCGGGGGTGACATTGCTGTTGAGACTTGGAACAATAGTGTCTATGGTTCGGTGGAACGTCCTTGATCTGCAACCAATCAATAGTTCTCTTGTATAAAAGATAAGTTCCCTCTGTTATGGTTTCCTTTGCTTGTGTATTTATTTCCACTTCGTATTGAATTATTATACCTGATATTTGTACTAATAATATGCATGCTTGTTAGTTAATTCAATGTATGGTATATTCTGCATGTCTTTTATGTTGTAGTATGAATCTTGATCATTGCATGTATGTATTTCATGCTTCTTTATTAATTAATTGTTACTAGAGATTTGAAATCATCCAAGAGGTATGTTCTTGGTGTGGCATGTTTGGCCTATTGGAGGTTGGGTACGTTACAAATTGGTATCAGAGTTTTTGGTTCAAACACCAGACTGTTAGGGGCCAGAACAAGTGCAAATCAGGAAGATTCGTTGTCACAGATTTTATATATCTGTGTGAATTTGGGGGAAAACAGTGGAAACATTTGAGTGAAATCCCCCAAATTCGTGAATGGATATGAGTTTGAATGATTCCAGGATTGTCTAAGAAGCTAATGGATTTGATCTGCAGAGTTGCGGAGCCGAATTCGACATATAAGGTTGAAAATTTTGAGTTTTAATGGCCGCTATAATGTTGGACAAAGTTTAGAGAATCGACGATTGAGATCACGTTCAATCTTGGATCAACGGTCCAGATTCGTCCTTGAAAAATTTTAAAAATTTGAATGTTTACAAAGTTTGGTGGAATTACCAAATCGACGACTAGGATTGATTCAACGATTTGAAAAAAGAGGAAGATCGATGGTTCGTATTCATTTTGGTGAGTTTGGTGAAGGGTTGAAGATAGACAAAAGAAAATCTCCAATCGCCAATGACCGATGGTCGAGGATTGGCAGATTTTAGTGATTTTTTTTTTTTTTTTTTCCGGAAAAAGAAAATCTTCGATCGTTTATGGCCAATGGTCGAGGATCAACAGATTTTGGTGAAGATTTTTTTTCTGGACCTTTCATATTTGGGGACACATGTACGAAGAATAGAAAGGGTTTGTAAATTCGGCGTTCGACATTTCGAGGGTGTGGTGGTGTTCAATAGTGAAAGCCTTCGAAGTCCCGAACTCTGTAGTAAATCCAGACCATTCATGTTTGAGCACACATGTCTGCAGATCAGCCTATTTGGGAATTCGACATTCGGGGGATTTGCGGTGTAGTGTGGAGAAGTCTCCTGAAGTTCTGAAGTTTTGAAGTATCGAAGTTGTGAGGTACTGGAGTGACGTGGCCTATTGAAGTCACCTAAGGTGATGTGGTCTGCTGACATCACCTAAGGTGACGTGGACACACTTGATCCTTGCCACATGTCATCGTGTCTCATGTTTTTAAAAGACCATTCATGCTAGTTAGTATATGACATGTGTCACCCATTAGATAGGGCCACATGTCTATTCCTTATTTATGCCACGTAACACCCCTTAGTGCTTAGTTATTGACAAAGACTCCGGGAGTTTTTCAGTTCAATGTTATGAAGGAATGAAGTGTGATGAAGGTCAAACCCTCGAAGCTCCGAAGAGCAGAGTAAATCCTCACCGTTGATCGGGAGAGGACACGTGGTAGTATAGAGACTTGGAACTCCAAAGGATTCAAGGAATAAGAAGTTGGGATCGAGGACTCCTGAAGGCCAGAGTCCATCTCAGTGATTGATTACAGTAGACAAGTGGCGCAAGATCCAGAGACTTGGTACTCCAGAGAAATTGAGTTGCATGTTTCCTTGAGTCGAGAACTCCCAAAGGCCGGAGTTAATCTCAATCGTTGATCAGGAGATGATACATGGAGGAAAGAGAGGACCTTTGGTAATTTGGAACTCCAAGAGATCTATGGAGAGGTTCTTGGGAAAGCCTTGAAACCTGGAGCTACGAAGAAAATCCTCATCGTTGATCAGGAAAGGACACGTGGAAACAAATCCTGCATTCCAAATACTTGGCACTCCAGAAGGGTTAAGAGTGTGGAAATTCTGGAACTTCCGAAGCACATAGTCTCGGAGCTCTTGTTGACCATCAATCTCATTCCTCGACCAATTTTAAACCACACAATGTCAGATACCCTATTTAAAAGGACCTACTAATACATGTTGGGTGACCAAGTACTTAGGCCTTTGAGTGTGTTAACATTTGTTGACCAAAAGGTAATTTCTTCATGATATAGAAGGGGGCCGAGGGGCAATAATAACACCACCTATAAGAATGAAAATATGCCCTTAGTGACCACCACTTGGTCACCTTAGTTAACTCACGTGTGACTTATTTTGGTGCTTCTCGTCAAAATCATCGATCATTTAACGTAATTCATGACCACTTTCACATTGTATAACAACATGGACCATTGATCTGACCGTAATCAATTATCACGATTTAAAAAATTACCCACCCAGATTTTGACCATGGAAACCCCAACCAATGATGGGTATTAACATACCATATGATCCTACGGTTCCTGAGTCCCCATTTTACCCAGTGTGTGGAAGTCACACAGAATTCATTGTGCAACGATTAACCCCAGAATATTGAAATAATAACCTGACAAGTAATTAATCATGAGCATTTATCAAAAAACCTTTGTACTGGGGAGAGGAACATGATTATATGTTTTTTGTGCACAACTAAATAGGGATGGTATACTGCTATAAACCACTATATTTCTACAGCATAATATCAGTTTACAAATGTACCGTGTTTTTTTTTAGATAATGGACAAGTCAACTAACAAATAATTGTTGATTCTCAGCACTTAACTAGTATGAAATCTTTCACACAATCTCTAAGAAAAATGATGGTGACCCACCGTGAATGGGGGTAGAGATCCCATAACAAAGAAGGAGAATCTGATGAAATGAGGATGTTAGAAACCCCTCTGAACTTGGCGGAGACCGCGAGAAGTCTCAGGGTAGAGTTGCAAAGCTTTAAGGCTAACAAGGACCGACTAATGAAGGAAAAAGAAAAAAAGACCAAGATAAATGTAGTCCTACTAGAAAGTCTTTCATAACTACAATGACAATTGCAACATGGGCCAATCACCAACAACATGGACAAACACTGGTCTGAGAAAACCCAGAATTCACCTGAAATACAGAAGCACAGACATGAAAGAAACAATGCAAGAAGAAACCCTCTCAAGAAGGACCTTCATGGAGCCAACATGCATACCAAAACAAAATATTTGTCTGATGATTTCTCTAGTGAAGGAGTAGAAATATCCACATAACTATCCAACAGTAAGACCAGTTCCCATTCCTAGATGAAGGGGAAGAAAAGGAAGTACTCCAAAGGCAGGGACCCTGAGGAATTCAAGAAAGTGAATCCCCCTACTTTTGATGGGGAAATAAAAAAAAAGGGGAGGAGAAAGAAGCTTGGATACTAGGCCTAAAGAAGTATTTCAAAGTTCATAACTACTCTCAAAACTTGAAATCTCGAATAGATATATTCAATTTAAATGGAAAGGCCTCTATCTGGTGGGATGATCTTAGAAATGTAAAAGGAATCCAAGAAAAGGGGTTGTCTTGGAGTAAGTTTGAGAAATACTTCAAGAAGAAGTACTTCTCGAAGTGGTACTATGATGAAAATATGAAGGAATTCTATGAACTCAAATTAGGATAATTCACTATAGATGAATACATCAACAAATTTATGAAATTGATGAGATATACACCCTACATAAAGGATGAAAAGGTAAAGATTCAACGATTTCTTAGTGGAATTCCCCAATCCTTCCAAAAGAGGATTGAACTTGATGAACCTAAAACCTTGGAAGACACCATTCAAAAGGCCAGATACTATTACAAGAAACTCAACCACAAAGCATAACCCGCCAAGGAATGGAAAAAGAAAAATAAGATAGGATTCTAGAAAATGGGCGTTAAACCTTCAAGGTTTAAGAATTTTGGGTGGAATCCTAGGATGGGCTTACCTACCAAAAATGTGAATCAACAGAATTTCCCATCTCAAGGTGGAGATAATAATATTGGATCAGCCCCGGGTAGGACTTAAAGCACAAAGAAGGAATCGTTGAATTGTTGGGGCTGTGGAGAAGAACACATACTAGGAGACTATCTGTTATAGCAAGATTTTCCTCACCCCATGTAATCTTACACAAAAGGCCTTTTTACATTTCCCCATGCAGAATTTTAATCCCTTTTTGCAAATCCCAGAGCTAAAAATACAATTTTTCCACATATACACACCTTGCCTACTATACAACATGTGTATATGCAGGTTGCACCACTACATCCCACGTACATCGAGAAATGTGCCCAAAAATGAAAAATAGTGTCAGGTTTCCATGTCACGACAGGAGATCAATGATACTTGGACTTCCATATATTGGAAACATTATGACTCAGCCCTACAGTTCCACTTTAAGGCTATAAATGGGCCAATTTCAAGCTATGGAAAGAAGGAGAAAGAATTCAACTTTGAGATCAAAGTTACTCCGGAGGAATTATTCACTTCACATTGAGTCTACATCCCTTTATCCTTTAAGTATGAACATAATGTTCAACCCCCAAGCTCTTCCCTTATTGAGTGGGAACTACATAGTCTCTCTTACATGAGCTTACCTTTGGTGGAGGATTGAAGTGGTGGAAGCCCAACTGGAAGGAACTTAGTTTCTCAATTCCAAATTGTGCCAACATGGAAGTCAGTAACTTATTCACTTATGTTGATCATATCTTAATAGAAATACTCTTTTCTCGTCCAATTGATATCTTTCAAATATTTGAATTATTATTCCATGGGCGTATTTGATATGAATGTTAATATATTATGCTATTGAATGTGCTAACATCATATATTATCACCATATGCTTGCGTTGCTTGGTTGTTGAGGACTAGTTGTAGGTATATTGCTTTGGGTCAAGTGCTCAATGGTGGACTTCATCGAACATCTGGATGAGGTAGGCATTTTATCTTGTCTTGATAGCATATTTGTTTATATAGAATACTTGAGAATAGAGTTGATTTCTGCATTCATTTTTGTCTATTGTGGTTTTCCCCTAGCCATGGAGATATTTTCCTTGTAATAGAATTGGTGACCATATTGGGAATTAGGAAACCAAACAACAAGGGATATTAAAACATCCAAGAGGCTACCACAATCGATGATGTGACCAAGAGCATACAAAAGATACATGTATCTTTGGAAAATAAACATGCATACCACCAAGACTCAGTGGTGTTAATGGAAGGTATGGTCACCAACTGTCTTATTTCTATTCTGATTGACGCTGGTTCTAATATGAGTTATATTTCTCCTCAAATTATTGATAAGTGTAAATTACAACAAGTAAAACACACTAAGCCATGGTTGGTATAGGTGTCCATGGGAACAAAAAGAAGGGAATAAAGGGTCATAACAACATTCCCATTCATCATGAAAGGGTTTCCTACTCAAGCCACCTTAAACATTCGTCCTCTAGGATCATAAAACTTGTTGATAAACATGGATTGGTTGGTTGCCCATAAAGCTAAAATGTATTATAACAAAACCTTAGAATGTGAATATGAAAAAGGGGGGAGAAGAACCTTACAAGGAATTCAAAAACCTGTCTCAGTAAGAAATATGTCATCCCTCCAAATGAGAAGTATTGTAGGAAGGGGTGCCCTTTGTATGCAATATAGGTATTAGATTTCATTAAGAACCAAAATCCAATCCTAGAAGAGCACCATATACTAAAATATTTTAGAGATGTGTTTCCAGAAGAGGTACTAGGATTACATCCCAAAAGAGATATTGATTTCTCAATAAAGCTTGTACCTAGAGAAATGCCAATGTCTAGAACACCCTATAGGATGAGTACCCCAGACTTAGTTGAGCTCAAATTGCATATGAAGGAAATGTTAGACAAGGGGTACATTTGGCCTAGTGTGTCTCCCTGGAGAGAACCAACCTTATCTATAAAAACAAAGGATGGCACGCTCAAGTTCTTCATATACTATAGGAAACTCAATAAAATGACAATTAAGAACAAGTACCCCCTTCCCAGGATTGATGACTTATTTGACTAGTTAATAGGTGCCACCATATTTTCCAAGATTGATCTGAGATATGGATATAATCAAGTTTGAATAAAGGTTGAGGACATCTATAAAACCACTTTTGGGACAAGGTACAAACACTATGAATTTTTGGTGGTGCCATTTGGCCTCACCAATGCACCGACCACTTTCATGTGTTTGATGAATACTGTATTCAACAAGTTCTTGGAAATATTTGTATTAGTTATTATTGGTGACATCATAGTTTACTCAATGATTAAGGAAGAGCATGAAGAGCACCTAAAGTTAGTACTCCAAGTACTAAGAGAGCACATGCTCTATGCTAAGCTTAGAAAGTGTGACTTTTTCCAAAATAAATTCCATTATTTAGGCCATGTTATCTCTAAGAAATGGGTAGCAGTTGACCCTGATAAGATCAAATCCATTATATATTGGCCCACACCTAGGAGATTCATAAAGGAATATTCTAAGATTGGTCATCCAATCACTTCACTACAGAGAAAGGGGGTGAAATTTATTTGGACAGTAGAATGTGAGGGACGTTTCTAGCAACTGAAAAACCTCTCAACACATTCCCTCATATTGAAAATTGTAGACCCAAACAAGGAATACCTGGTGTGCATCGATGTCTGCAAAGAGGGACTCGGAGGATTCCTCATGCAATAGAGACATGTAATACATTATGAATCCAAAAATTGAGTAAACATGAAATAAATTATGTAACCTATGATTTGGAGATAGCTTCCATAGTGCATGCTTTGAAAATTTGGAGGAACTACCTCTGAGGAAGAAGGTTTTTCCTCATGACTGACCATAGTGGGATGAGGTATTTATTTGACCAGCCCAAGCTAAATGCTAGGAAATATAGGTGGATGGCTCTTATTAGGGAGTTTGAATTTGAAATAAAACACATAAAAGGGAAATAAAATTGAGTGGTTGATTCTCTCGGTAGAAGTATGAAGGTAATTCATTTAGCAACCATCATTACTTGTGAGACAAGCCTCAACAGAAGAGTTAAAAGTGCACAGGATTTAGATGAGTTATTCAAAACTATGAAGATACACCCAAAGCAAGAGCTCACTGGATGGAATTATGCATCTTATCCACTGACATGTGATGGCCTACTAACATACAAAGGGAGGTTGTACATTCCAACTCGTGACACCTTGGAAAATTTCATATTGGGTGAACTTCACAAAATACCATATGTTGGTCACCTTGGTTATCAGAAGATGATTACAACCCTTAGGAAATTGTTTTATTGGACAAGAATGAAAAATGACACAACTAATTATCTGGCTAAATATATAGAGTGCCAACAAGTCAAGGTAGAACACCAAAACCCAGCGGGGATGTTGGATCCCCTGCCTATTCCAGGATGGAAATGGAAAAACATTTCCATGGACTTCATCACCAGACTACCCAAAATGACCAAAAAAAATTATGCCATCATGGTAGTTGTGGATAAATTGAGCAAGGTAGTCCACTTCATCCCAATAAAATCCACTTGAAAGGAAATAAAAATTGCCAACATCTTCATGAAAAAAATATTTAGAATGCATGGGATTCCCAAGGAAATCATATCTGATAGGGATGCAAAATTCACCTCGGAATTTTGGAAGTCCTTGTTCTCTGGATGTGGAACACAATTGTTGTTTAGTACAACCTACCACCCTCAAACTGATGGAAAAATAGAGAGGGTGAACCAAATATTAGAAGACATGTTAAGTATGCATGTAATGCATCAACCCAAGAAATGGGAAGAGTATCTACCCCTTGTAGAATTTTCCTACAATAATGGATACCAAGAATCCTTGAAAATGACCCCTTTTGAGGACCTCTATGGAATAAAATGAAATATCCCAATCAGTTGGGATAATCCATTAGACAAGGTTACCCTTGGATCAGAAATGTTAATGGAACTAGAACAAAAAATGAACCAGATAAAGAAAAATCCGAAGGTGGCCCAAGACTGAATGAAGAGTTACGCAGATAACAAAAGAATTCATAAAGAATTTAAAATAGGATATCATGTGTATCTCTTAACCAAACCAAGGAGAGGCTCCTTAAGAATGGGGGTGTGCACTAAACTAGCACCCAGGTTTTGTGGACCTTTTGAAATTATGTACAGAGTGTGACCTCTAGCCTATAAATTGGCCTTGCCCCCCACAGTGAAATAACATAATGTGTTCCATGTTTCCTTATTAAAGAGATATATACATGATGCTACTAACATAATTGACTGGTTTGTGATATAGGTGGAGCCATAGGGAGAGTTCCAACCAAAGCTACAATGTATCCTAAACAAGAGAGAGATATATCTCAAGAACATAAACATGGCCCAAGTCAAGGTGGAATGGAAACACTTTGGTCTCGATTAAGTGACCTGGGAAATGGAGGATGCCATGAAACATGCCTACCCTTTTTTGTTCACTGTTGAATATGGAGTTTTTATGTTAAATAGAACACCAAGGGTGGTGTTTCTTTAAGGGGGATGAGATTGTAACACCCCTATTTCCCCCAGTTTGTAATTATAAATGTTATTATGGAAAAAGAATAAGCCGAACCTTGGGTGATCAAGGATAAAAAAATGGACCTTGATATATTTTGTAATATTTCTATATATGTGTGTGTGTGTGTTTGGATTTTAATAAAATAAGAGAATGTTGAGTTACCGATGAAGGTATGTCCTTCACAGGTTACAATGTCAAGAGAGGAGTTGGCAAGAGGGAGTCCATCATTGTTTTGAATGAAATTGAGAGGAAGTACCCTACATAATTTAAAATGATATGGATCTAAACTGTCCTCAGCCCTAAAAACTGACTATCAGTCAACATGGTAGTTGGAATAGTTCTTGAAGGAGTTAAGAATAGATGGGAAAGTACCTTCAGGAAGTTTTTGACATGATCCACGAGGTCCTTAGGGAAGAAGACAAGAAGAAAAGGGGGTGAGCAAGGAAAATAAGTAGTTTTTACCCGAAGAAAACATATTGTGGGAAATCCTCTCTTGACATCGTATCCTGGCATAGGGGTGACTGATTGTAGTGAAGTTTATGGAAACCTTACCTACATTTGGGTGGAGATAGGTTCTCTCTACAAGAGTACTGAACATATCTTAATTTTTTGAATATAAGTGTCTCATCCACCTCTATGTATTGACATGATTACATGTATGGATAACTGAATAATATAATATTTATATGTAACCATTTGGTCTACAAATCAAATTGTGTATTTCGAAGACACTAGAACTTGCACATAATGCTTAACTTCGTGAATATTTTTACATTCTATATTATGAATACTTCATGTCTCATGAGAATAATTTATGAATGTATACCTGTGAATAATGTTGTGTGCCTAGTATATAGGAAAGGATACAAATATTTATGGTTTCCATGCATGCGTAAAATTCAAGGTCTATGTACTAACCCAAGGGGAGAGATGTCCCTACTCATTATGTGTAATGTTGTAACCATATGACATATGAATTTTCTCTCATGCATACACATATATACATATATATACACATATATATACACATATATACCCTATGTTCCATGGTGTTGGAATGCCCGACATCAACCAATATTTCAAGGAATAGGGTACTATGAAAAATCCATGAGGAAATCATGTTGTACCTTGGTGAAGCATGAGAACCATCGAGGCTCGGTAGTACTTGAGAAGGACTCAAATATAGGTATCCACGAAATGGCTAAGTCCATAAGTGGACTATTAATTCACTGGAGAAACCCTAATTTGTTTCAGAAAAATCATGCTTGTGGATGTTAAGGTCCTAACCCGCACATAGGTAGATCAATGTATTCGGATGTAATAAAGGTCAATATAAATAAGGCCTTTCAATAAAATAGAATAAGGCGGATGTAAGAAGACCTAATAGAAGCTTCCGCTTCTAGAAGGATCTTCCTCTAGATGCTTCTCTTAATAGACA